>JAMPIV010008066.1:180000-311764 GCA_024509875.1 Oreohelix idahoensis | reverse complement strand
GATTCTTATAGTGACATATATTATTAATGGTAACCTATGTGTGTCAGTTGTGTAGTAGTAATATGAGGTAATACTGGTTTTGTTTTGTTCAAGCTCTGTTGGTATTTGTAATCATGACTTCAATAGTTTGTCTTTATTGGAACTAGTATTGGAGATGTTCTCAGTTCCTGATATTAAAACAATTAAATTCCCATCTTACTTTTAGTAATGAGTTCTGGAGCCACCCACTGGTTGACTATATGGACCAAGGAGTTATGCTGTCCACCTCTGGCTTTCAACCTTCTACGTCAGAACTAATTTATACTCCATTTCTACACTGAGCACAATACATCACAAACATTGAGTTCAGAGCGTTAGGCCAACTGTCAGCTTCATCTGAAATACTTTATACCAGTATTTCCCTCCCTAATGGTTACTACGCCTCTGCAATTCCAGCATTACAGTAGAACTCCATTTATCCCAACCCCATGGGACCGAGCATCGTTCGGATAATCAAATGTTCGGATAATTGGATTACATAATGTATCGAGTACATGTACACATATTTCTAAAAAATAATTAACCATCACAAGGAAAATACACTATAAAACATATTTACTTGTACTGTAATAATAATACCCACACTGTATTAGATTACTGTATCACCAAAATCTGTCATTACACTGCAGTGCATGTACTACTTGTATTAATTTTTTTTTTTTTTAAGAAAGAGGAATGTTTTCAAAATAACATTACAAACGATTCAAAACCAGGCGCAACTTACGTATACATGTACTTGCACAGATGTAGCCCACTATTTAAAATAATGAGAATCCTCTTTTGCACCAAACTGGATAGTCTCCTTTTGGTTCTTAAGTCCCGCATTCTCTTCAACAGCAGAAGCTGTGTAGGACAGCTGTCATCTTCTTGCTCGTACCAAGCCATCGCTGATTCTAGTGCTATAAAGGCCTCTTCAGGACTTGGTCGACGTTTTGGGTTTTCTTCATAATCTACAAGTACATCATGTACTTCTGAGGAGTCTTCGTCATCGGTCACTACATGTATTTGGTTTTCTTTTTTGCACAAAAGACAAAATTTCTTCGTCATTCAAAAACTGAAAACCAGAATCATTATCATCTTCTAGCCACATGTGGGCATCATCTTTGTCACAGTCCGAAAATCCGGGCATTGAAACAGTTCCACAACTTCATTTATACAATCATCATTTGTGTCCCCTGCAGTAGTTTCATTTCCTCCTTTTTTCCCAAGCAATCTATTCCAAGCCTTGTTGAGATTATCTTGTGACAGGGTGGTCCAAGCATCAGCTAACATATAGCAGCAGTCTTTGAGATTAAGCTTTTTGGAAAACGCCACCACACTTTCTTCATCTTCAGCCAACAATAAACGATGCAGGACTTCCTTCTTGTACATCTTTTTAAGCTTTGCTATAACACCCTGATCCATTGGTTGAATCAGTGCTGTTACATTGGGAGGCAGAAAAATTACTTTAAAATTTGCATCAACTGCATTCAATGTATCCGTCTCTGGATGAGATGGTGCATTGTCCAGTAGAAGAATTACTTTTCCAGTTTTCTTTTCTTGTTCTCTCAACCTCTTCACATTTGGGATGAACTGATTTGTATACCAATCAAGAAATATTTCACTATTCATCCAAGCACTCTTCTGTGCTTTGTAGCACAATGGGAGACATGTCACATTCTTTAAACAACGTGGTTTTTTGGCTTTGTCGATCATTAGCACCGGTAAACGATGACTTCCACTGGCATTCGCGGCTACCAAAATTGTTACTCTCTCTTTGCACTTTTTAAATCCAGGGGCAGCTGCTTCGCGCTGAGATGCAAGTGATTTTTGAGGCAATGATTTCCAGTATAAGCCAGTCTCATCGGCATTATACACATCATCGAGTGAATAACCTTCTTCTTCCAAAAAAGCCAAGAATGTTTCTTTAAAATTTTCAGCGGCAGTTGCATCGCTAGATAAAGATTCCCCTTGAATCTCCAGTTCTCGTATGCCATGACGAGATTTAAAGTCAGGAGGACCGTCAAGTTGATTGTTGAACTGAAGTGCCTTTTCACACTATAGAGAGCCAGAGATAGGTTCCGATTTGCTTCTTCTTTGCAGACACCATATATACAAAGTCTCTTCCAATTTCAAATATTTCGCATTTCTCATGGTCTTACGTTTCTTCGACCCATTTTCACTCTCCAATTTCGATGCAAAACTCATAATTTTATCCTTTTTACTTTTGATGTCAGAGACGGTAGCTTTCCCAACATTGAAAATCCTCGCAAGTGAAGACACAGTTTCACCTTTTCCTAGTCTCTTGATAATTTCTGTTTTCGTTTCAATTGACAAAACATTGCGGTTCCTTTTATATGCTTTAGGCCTACTGGAAGATGCCATATCGCACAGAGAAATACTTGTACACCAAAATTATTCTGCTGTAGTAGCAGACACAATTATTTTAAGTTGAACTGTCTGTTTAGCCAGTGTTCTGCCTAGAACGCAAACGTACACTGGATTGGTAAACCAGATATTAACTGACTTTATGATCTAACTGACTTCCTGTACGTAAGCGACCGACCATTAGCCCATCCCATCCTCTACAAATTGTTCGCACACATTTGAAGCTTGCCGCATGAAAAGATTCAGAAATGTAGTCTAACGTGACTGGTGGCGATTGATTTTTTTTTTTTCTGGAAAAAGTGTTCGGATAATTGGATGTTCGGATAATTGGGGTTCGGATAAATGGAGTTCTACTGTATTTCTTTCTAGTTAATAATCTAGGTGTCAGTGTACTGTTTGGCCATTCCATGCAGTTTTACTTTCCTCCGACACCTTCTGTTCAGGCTGGAGCACTATAGGCTTTACATCATGTTCGCTACTGAACCACACATATATACAGACATAATTTATCAATTTACATTCAATTTTCATTTAAAAATATTGAATATTTCAAGCTTACCACAATTCATGGAAATAATAATAAACAGTTTCGTTGACTGGCAATGAATATAGCACAACTCCGATCTGCCGATGTCCCAGGCTTTATTTTATAAAAAAATATACACTGGTGCTGAACGTACTGTTTCTTAGTAGGTTTATTACAAGATGTGGCAATGAACAGACGCTCTGAATTGAGTATATTCGTAGCTCTACCCAATCAAACCATGTCTACACATCTTTTCAAAAAAAGTACCCCTTTCTCACGTTTCCCCTGACAACACAAGATAGTATTTATAGTCCGACCAATCGTGTTTAGTCTTTCATTTGTTGCGCTCCAATCAAATAGGAGTTAACATGGTAGGCTATTTCCGTAACGTAATGTTTCTTCAAACACGTTATAAAAAAATTTTATGAGCAGAAATGATTTCATGCTGTCAGGCACCCCCACTATTTTATTTTGGCCATAACTTGGTAATTCCTAGACTATTTGCGTAACGTTTTACATATTCTTTGTCAGCAAACCCTAAGGAACCCAAATATACGAATTTAAGGGAGCTAGGTGGCTGCGTTCAAAATGTGCATTTTCTACCACCTCCTGTTCACTTCAATCCCCATGTGGTGTCTGGGTACTGTCATGTTTTCAAACGTAAACCGGTATAATGTCATAATTCCCAATAAGCGTTTTTCAGGATTTTAAAACCTAACTCTGGTATGGTTAGTGAATTTTATCACTGTCGATTTGAAATAAAGTTAGTGCATGTGGCCTTACACGCGTGATGGCAGCAATTGTGTATCGCGCGACGCGTGTTTAGTGTTGCAGGTGTCCCTGCTTTCTGCCTCTCCCTTCTCTCTATCCTTTAGTCCATCTGTCTTTTAGTTACGCCGTGTATAAAATGGAATGAATGAAATATTAAATTTAGGTCATTGATCAGCTTGCGTATCTCAAGGTTTTTCCAAGAAATACAGTACACGTTTCATTGAAGAAAGCGTGCAGCGACACAGTAGGCTTTTACTATCAACGTGAAAGCGTTACAATTTGCCGACGAAGTAGAAAACAAGGGGGATTTCGAGTACAGTCATTGTGACAGCACTGTTCTTTACCATTCTTCTTTCTTTTTATTAAATTTATTTGTTAGGCTTTGCATTTACGTTTTAATTTATATATGGGGATTAGAATAATTCACGACATCTCCCCTCTTAAAACAGACATTATATGTCAGTCCTTTATTCTATATACACATAGAGAAATTTATTATTATTTCTGGGGTTTACGGTGATTCTCATCACACGGATGGCGGCTTAAAAAATCCGCTCCCAAATTTGTTTTTTCCAGATATATACTCAATGCTAAAATTATAGGGAGCCAAAAGCAAGGACCATCGGAGTAACCTAGAGTTCTCATGCCTAGCCTGGGCTAGAAACGATAAAGGTTTGTGATCCGTTTGCAACTTAAATGCCTTCCCATACAGATAAATATTGAATTTCTTTATTGCCCATATTACTGCAAGACATTCTTTTTCGCTAGTTGAGTAGTTGATTTCAGCTTTATTCAATTTTCTGCTAGCATATGCCACTGGGCTTAATTCCCCATCCAAGGCATCTGATTTCTGTAGTAGAGTTGCACCCAACCCAATATTACTGGCATCCGTCCTTACTATGAATTCTTGACTTAAGTCAGGTAATTTCAAAATAGGTTTACTTGTGAGCTTTTCCTTCAATTCTTGGTAAGCCATTTCACATTGTGGTGTCCATGTAATGCGATCTGGATGTCCTTTACGTGTCAAATCAGTTAACGGTGCACATATGGAATTAAAGTTTTTGATATACTTCTGGTAGAAACCACATAATGAGACAAAGGATCTCACGTCCTTCTTGGTTTGTGGTCTCGGGGCTTTCTTTAGTTTCTCTAAATTCTTTGGGCCAGGGGTCATGTTTCCCTGATAAACTGTGTGTCCCAAAAATTCCAATTCTTTACATCCAACGCAACATTTGGTTGGTCGGGCTGTTAAATTTGCTTCCCTAAGTCGATCAAACAGCATCTTCAGAGAGTCAATGTGTTCCTCAAATGTTTCTGTTGCTATAAGGATATCATCCATGAAATTTGTTATACATGGATTATTCAGAGGGTCCAATAATTTTCTCATCATTCTAGAGAAGACACTAGGCGCATTCTTCAATCCAAATGGCAATCTATTAAACTCATAGTGTCCTTCTGAGGTACTAAAAGCTAGGTATGGTCTAACCTCAGGCTTTACTGGAATCTGATAGTATCCTTTACTCAGATCCACTTTTGAGAAATATTTAGCTTTATTTAGTCTGGCAAACAGCTGATTTGTATCCGGCAATGGATCCACCTGTCCTTCTGTAATAGCATTCAGTCTCCTGTAATCTATACAGAGTCTATGTTCTCCAGAGGGCTTCCTTAAGAGTACAACACCGGAACTATATGAGGATTCACTGTGCGAAATAATTCCTTCCTTCAACAGATAGTCTATCTCTTCCTTCAAAGCTTTCTCCTTAGCAAACGGAATCGAATATGGTTTCATACAGACAGGTGTGGGGTCTATCAGTTTCATATCATATTCCAATAGGTTTGTATGCCCTGGTCGGTCTGTTAACACCTCTGCATGATTATTTAGAACCTGTTGCACTCTCTCTTTCTGAGTTTTTGTTAAATGTGTACTGATTTTCACCTGTGCTGCTGTCTCACAGGGGTGTAATGGATATTCAAATGATGAAAGTGGTTCCTTTTTCATCTCCATGGCGATGGACAAGGTCAACAAGTGTGTCTCTTCCTGATGTTCTCTTTCCAAATATTTCTTCAGGAGATTCACATGATAGATTTTTTCTTTCCCCTTCTTATCTATCTTATAATTTGTTCTAGACACCTTCTCTAAAACTGTATATGGACCTTGCCATCCAATCTGTAACTTATTCTGACTCCCGGGGAGAAGAAGCAGTACCTTCTCTCCCACAGCCAAATCTCTGTCTTTCGCCTTCCTGTTATAATAGGCAGCATGTTTCTTCCTGGCTTGTTTCAAATTTTCATTGGCAAGTTTCCAGCCAGTTTTTAAACGAGTGGTCAGCTCATTCACATATTGGTATGAAGATGTAATGTTTTCCTCTGCCTTTTCATCAGTCCACGTTCTTAACAAAGCTTCGAGTGGACCTTTTATTGGCCTTCCAAACAATAATGTTGCCGGGGCCATACCGGTTGAACTATGGGGTACCTCCCGATAAGCAAAGAGGGCGGCGTGCAGGTACTGGTCCCATGTATCTGGTTTTTCGTGTGCCAACTTTCTCAGGATCGACATCAACGTGCCGTTAAATCTTTCCACTTGGCCGTTCCCTTGGGGATGGTACACACTACAATGGAAGTGTTTGGCCTGGAAGATCCTGAAAACTTCTTCAGTTAGTTTCCCCTTGAACTGAGAGCCATTATCAGTCAAGATTTGATTGGGAAAGCCTAACCTTGTGAAAATTGTGAGCAATGCCTCTGCCACATGTTTAGAATCAATCGATGACAGGGCTACTGCCTCTCCCCACATAGAACAAGTGTCCACCAGAGTCAGAATGTAGCTGTTCCTTCTCTTGGTTCGGGTGAGAGGTCCCACAAGATCCACGGCAACTCTCTCAAAGGGTGTTCCCACTATGGGCATTTCCCCCAGAGTTGCTGGTGCAGTCCAATGTTTAGGTGCTACTCGTTGGCACTCTGGACAGGATTTTACATATCGTTTGATATCTTCAGTTATTCCTGGCCAGAAATAATGACAAGCTATTCGCTGTCCTGTTGCGCTGATTCCCATATGACCACTGAAGGGAATCGCATGCCCTAGTTCCAACACTTTAGTCCTATATGAAGTGGGAAGGACCAGCTGTCCGTGACCATTGGATTCAGATCCAGCCTTCCTATATATCAGTTTGTTCTTCATATAAAACTCTCCCTTGCCTGGAGGTGTATGAGATTTGGGCAACTTCTTGAAACATGGCTTGAGTGTTTTGTCCTCAGCCTGTGCCTTCCTCATCTCATCTGGGTGAGTATTTATTGGATTATCCTCCTCCTTTTTAGACTGTGATCTGGTCTGCACTGTTGCCAATATCACAGGTCTCTTGGGATTCTCCAAGAAGACATATCTACACCCCAATATCAGAGGGTAGATTGGCTCATTTATCACTGCTGCTTTTATGATTCCTTCCACATATCGCGTTTTCACTTTTATTCGGGCGACGGGAAGTGTCATGGTAGCTACATCCTTGGTTGCAGTTTGAATCTCCACTGTTTCTGTGGTGTATTGATCGGCCTGCACCAGGTGAGAACTCACAACGGAATCGTAATCTAAACCGGTATCATATAAACACCTTATAGTGACACCATTACAGATGACATCTTCACACACTGGGGGGTGGTATGGTTCCTGTAGTTCTTCAGGTTTGACCTTCTTTTCCTTTTTCCCCGATGTCATAGCAGCACAATGAGGAGGTTTCCTTCTACAATGGTCAGTGTCATGATTGTTCATCTTACAATTTTTACACCACCTTTTTCCTTGGTTGTAAGATTTTCTTTCATCATATTTCCTTTCATCGAATTGTGGGGTTTTATTTTTATTTTCATACCGTGGCCTATCAAACTGGTGCTTACCTTTGTTTTGATCCCTAGGATCAAATTTATTAAAGTTCTGTGGTGCCCTAAAGTTATCCACTTGTTTCTTTTTATTACCTGTTACCTCTGCTTGAGCTGCTTGATACCTTTCAGCAACATTTAGCAACTCACCCAGCCTCTCTGCACCTTGTTCCATGAGAAACTTTCTCAGGTCTGGAGCCATGGACTCTCTTAATTGCTCTATAAGGACCATTTCCTTAAGATCTAGGGTTTTCCCCAGAGAAGTCCATTTCTCCAAGTATGTCTCTATTCGTGCAGAGAACTGGTGATAGGTTTCACCTGACAGTAGTTTAGCATTCCTAAATTTTTTCCTATAAAATTCTGCATTCTTTTCATATCTTAACAAAAGAGCCTGCTTTAGCATGTCATAATTTTCCTGATCACTTCTGCTCATTTTTGCAAAAACTTCATAAGCTGCCCCACGAAGTCCCTGAGATAACTTTAAGCTCCACCTTTCTCTCTCTAACCCATATGTGGTAGCTAATAGTTCATACCTATTTAGATAGCTCTCTATATCATCGTCTTTCTCAACAAAATGATCTAAATGAAAATTTATAGCTGAGGTTGAGGCTCCCTGGCTAGCAGTAGCATCAGAGGCAAAGGGACTGGCACCATTTTCAGGAGCATGGCCTTGAAACTCAAACTCCCTTAGTCGTAACTCATGTTCCCTTTGTAATCTCTTCTCCTCCTTTTCTGCTTCCCTCTCTGCAGCTAATCTCTTGTCTTCTCTTTCTGCAGTCAATCTTTTGTCTTCTCTTTCTGCCTCCAATTTCTTAGCCTCAGCCTCAATCTGCAACCTCTTAGCCTCAGCCTCAATCTGCAACCTCTTAAGCTTCTATTCTCTTATCTTCGGCCAATCTTTCAGATTCTAATTTTCTTTCGGCCTCTTTTTTCTAATCTTCTTTCTTCCCGTTCAATATATTTGTCACATTCAGCAGTGACATAAGAAATCATAATTTGCCCGTCCATTCCTAACTCTTTCGCAGTCTGTACAGCAGCAGATCGAAATTTTGCCAGGTCGGCCATTGTCTAACAGATAAATGTCTAAACAATTTTATCTATGACTAATTAACTCAAGACAACACAGGCACTGTGAGCTCAACCTTATTTATTTTCACCCAAGGATACCTTTTAATTCTTATTATTCCCTGAAGTGAGTTACCCCCAATATTTGTAATAGGGAAAGATTCAAAATCCCGGACGAGCCCCCAATATATGTGGTAAAGTGGGATGTTATAAATATTTATAGGGGACTTATTGTACTGACTGAGATCAGCTGTGAAGGTATCTATATCTAATAAGAGTAGTGTATTATAGATAACCTTACTTACTGCCACATATGTATACCTCAGTCAGAATTATTCTGGAATAGTGTGATGACTACGTTATATGTCTAGGGTATGTGTATGATGAAGTGTAAGTCATAACAACAACAGACAGATAAACAATTTAATTTATTCCACCACACTTGACAACACTGTGACACTCACATACATATAACACTCTAAGAGGATATCTTAAAGGAGTCACTGATAACTTTTCAAATAACAATATGTATTCAGTGCTGTCATGAATGTATATGTGTCCTGATTCAAATACAAAGGGAACCAGGAATCACAATCAATTTTAATTACAAGTTATATGTACAGAATTTATTAATATGATTCTTGTAGTGACATATATTATTAATGGTATCCTATGTGTGTCAGTTGTGTAGTGGTAATATGAGGTAATACTGGTTTTGTTTTGTTCAAGCTCTGTTGGTATTTGTCATCATGACTTCAATAGTTTGTTTCTATTGGAACTAGTATTGGAGATGTTCTCAGTTCCTGGTATTAAAACAATTAAATTCCCCTCTTAATTTTAGTTTATAATGTCATTTTAAGATGGGGGTACATAATGTTGAGCTCCATGGCCACACTCTCTTATCTTGCGTGATGACTGCAGTAAAAGACTCCTCTGCTTGATTACTGTAATGAGTTCTGGAGCCACCCCACTGGTTGCTATATGGACCAAGGAGTATGCTGTCCACCTCTGGCTTCAGCAAAGCTCTGACCAGGTGATGCTCAATAACTTTAAGACCACGGTCCCTGAAACAAGAAGGTTGTACCTTCTACGTCAGAACTAATTTATACTCCATTTCTACACTGAGCACAATACATCACAAACATTGAGTTCAGAGCGTTAGGCCAACTGTCAGCTTCATCTGAAATACTTTATACCAGTATTTCCCTCCCTAATGGTTACTACGCCTCTGCAATTCCAGCATTATTTCTTTCTAGTTAATAATCTAGGTGTCAGTGTACTGTTTGGCCATTCCATGCAGTTTTACTTTCCTCCGACACCTTCTGTTCAGGCTGGAGCACTATAGGCTTTACATCATGTTCGCTACTGAACCACACATATATACAGACATAATTTATCAATTTACATTCAATTTTCATTTAAAAATATTGAATATTTCAAGCTTACCACAATTCATGGAAATAATAATAAACAGTTTCGTTGACTGGCAATGAATATAGCACAACTCCGATCTGCCGATGTCCCAGGCTTTATTTTATAAAAAATATACACTGGTGCTGAACGTACTGTTTCTTAGTAGGTTTATTACAAGATGTGGCAATGAACAGACGCTCTGAATTGAGTATATTCGTAGCTCTACCCAATCAAACCATGTCTACACATCTTTTCAAAAAAGTACCCCTTTCTCACGTTTCCCCTGACAACACAAGATAGTATTTATAGTCCGACCAATCGTGTTTAGTCTTTCATTTGTTGCGCTCCAATCAAATAGGAGTTAACATGGTAGGCTATTTCCGTAACGTAATGTTTTTTCAAACACGTTATAAAAAAATTTTATGAGCAGAAATGATTTCATGCTGTCAGGCACCCCCACTATTTATTTTGGCCATAACTTGGTAATTCCTAGACTATTTGCGTAACGTTTTACATATTCTTTGTCAGCAAACCCTAAGGAACCCAAATATACGAATTTAAGGGAGCTAGGGGGCTGCGTTAAAAATGTGCATTTTCTACCACCTCCTGTTCACTTCAATCCCCATGTGGTGTCTGGGTACTGTCATGTTTTCAAACGTAAACCGGTATAATGTCATAATTCCCAATAAGCGTTTTTCAGGATTTTAAAACCTAACTCTGGTATGGTTAGTGAATTTTATCACTGTCGATTTGAAATAAAGTTAGTGCATGTGGCCTTACACGCGTGATGGCAGCAATTGTGTATCGCGCGACGCGTGTTTAGTGTTGCAGGTGTCCCTGCTTTCTGCCTCTCCCTTCTCTCTATCCTTTAGTCCATCTGTTTTTTAGTTACGCCGTGTATAAAATGGAATGAATGAAATATTAAATTTAGGTCATTGATCAGCTTGCGTATCTCAAGGTTTTTCCAAGAAATACAGTACACGTTTCATTGAAGAAAGCGTGCAGCGACACAGTAGGCTTTTACTATCAACGTGAAAGCGTTACAATTTGCCGACGAAGTAGAAAACAAGGGGGATTTCGAGTACAGTCATTGTGACAGCACTGTTCTTTACCATTCTTCTTTCTTTTTATTAAATTTATTTGTTAGGCTTTGCATTTACGTTTTAATTTATATATGGGGATTAGAATAATTCACGACAAGTGGAGAAAAGGAATAATTGTCAAATTGCCCAAGAAGGGAGATCTTCCAGACCATAGACTATGCTGGCATAATCCAGTTGCCCCCTGATGAAAGACTTGTAGAACATAAGCATTATTTTATTGCTGGCACCCCATCCATTAACTTTTACTATCCTTAGTATATTTAGGGGTACCCTACAGCTTTCTACTATATTGTCTATACGTTTATTCCAATTTAGTTGTTTATCTAAAGTTATGCCCAGAAATCTTGTTGTTGAGGAGGTACATTTTTTTTTTTTTTTTTTTTTTTTTCGTACGCCCGCTAATACTCGAGGCGAAATCTCAGGTTATTATTTATGTCTAACCTGACATTGATTTTACGTGAGTATCCCTTTATTTCTTGTACAGAGACAGGTGTCCCTCGCCATTCAGGCAAATACTCTCCGATTTCGGAGGTACCCATTGCAGCTGGGTCGGCTCAGGAGCCGCCAGTCCCTGGTCGACGACACTCCTTCAAATGTCCTCGCCAGGTCTCGAGTTAATCCAGTCCAAATCCCGGTCGACGAAAAATCCTCAAATGCCGTCGCCCGGGTTTGATCCTGTATCACCCGGTCGCCAGAGCGGTGTTGTAACCACTACGCTAGCGCGGCTCCGAGGAGGTACATATTTTCTGTCCTTTAATGGTTATATTGATTTTGTTATTTAAAAAAAAAAATTCCTTTGCTGAATATCACACCTACTGTTTTGTTTACATTAATTTGGAAGCCCCAACTTATCATTCACTCTTCAATTCAAAATGCAGCCATGAGAACCATTACAGGTGCATTTATATCAATACCAGTAGAAGCGCTAGAAGTAGCTCTTGGCATACCGCCCCTTGGTCTAAGACGGAAAGAACTGAGATTAAATTATTGGAGTAAAGTAGCACAAGAAAGTGACCCACCCAGCACATAAAGCATTTGTCAAAAACCAACCAAGTGTATGGGACGTCCCTTTAAATAAAGATAGATATCCAACAGGGTGGAGAACTATAGAAGATCTAACGCAGTTCAAAGAACTGTCAAACACAATTAAAAATAGTAATAAATATAGAAGCAAAATACCTCCCTGGGAACTAAAAACACCAATCATAGACTACTCACTTACTGAAAAGATCCAACAAAACATAGAAGATAAGGAAGCCAAAATGATAAGTAGAAAGGTCATAGATCAACTAACAAAACAAATTCTGGCCGTCTACACTGATGGATCCAAGGATGATAGTGGGCAACTAGGTGCAGGAGTAGTAATACCACAGTAGGGAATTAAAAAGAGCTACAGTGTAACTGAAGGGGCTTCGATTTTTACCGCAGAGATGGTAGAAATTCTAAAAAGTTTAGAAATAATCGAAGATAACCCACCAGAAGTTGTTACGATATTTACAGACTCACTATCATCACTACAAGCACTAGAACACCCAGGTAAATGTAGCCGGCCAGACATAAAGGAAAAAATTCTAGCAATTAATACATCACTAGGGAACAGAGGATGTAGTGTGAGGCTAGTGTGGGTTCCAGCACACATAGGTATAGCATGTAACGAGTTGGCAGACCAGAACGCAAAGAATGGAAGAATAAGTAAAAACAATATAAGAGCAGGACTGGGAAGGTCGGAGATCAACAGCCAAGTGAAGATAACTATAAACGAGGAATGGAAGACAATATGGAAGAACAGTAGAAAAGGCAGACACGCGTTCAAACTGCTGAAAGAACCAACAATGACGTGCCAGGTCAGAGAAGAATTAAAGATACCATCGAACAAAAAACTGTGGCGTCTCCGTCTCGGTGCAGGACACTTTATGATAGAGGAACCACACTGCCAAGAATGTCAGGAAGAGAATGACATAGACCACTACTGTTGCTGAGTTATTTGCCGGTTGAAGATCATGCACTGAGTATGGTTACTTTAGTGATCTCTTGTTAATCGTGCTTTGTTTAGTATTACGCGAATTAGGGTGAAGGTGTTCATACAACTCAGTAGCATGGTACGAAGAAGTAGTTCATGTAACTTAAACTCAGCAACATTAATGAAGTAATTAATGTCTTCAGATTGAGTCCGTAATATTTAATCACATGTACACACAGGATGATCATTTCAAATAGGAACAGAACATAAGTCCTTATAAGTCATGCATAAATTAATCAATAACGTAGACTGCTGGTTTACGTGTCAATGTCCGTTTAAGGATACAATGCAGTATTGTCGTCAGAACATCACAGCTATATGCACGCGCAGCTAGACATGGCTACCTGCCAACAGTGAGACTGCGAGTCTGAAGATTTCATACGAATTTGACGATTATTCTCCTCCTTCTGAGAATTCTAGTTAAATACTAACCTCCATAAATTTTCCTCTCATATAGAGTTCTAGGACTGACCCTGGTCCATCAAAAATGCACATATAAATGGCTATATCATGCCATTGAATCGGAAGGTTAACAAAACGCAGCTATTCAGCTTGGCGGTCAAGTAACAAAGGGTAGCGTTTCTTAGTTACCGACTGTGACCCAAACAACGCTAGACACGTCATAATCGATCGTGTATGGAGCGTTCAATAATTGAAACATCTATCGCAATATATTAAATGTCTTAACCTTTACAATTGCACGTCTGATAACCTTTAGCAGACGGCGTTAATATCATATACCGTAACAATTCCCTGTACACCGGGGAAAAAAAATCGATAGATTTTTTTTCAAGATCTATCCGACTTAACAATTTTTCAAAAAATTTAACACAATTGTGACATATGGCCGACGATGTTCTGAGTAGAACCGTGTCGCGGTCATGTCAACTAACTATTTGTCATAGTCATCTAACATTAATCATATTATATATCAATATTATACATATTATTATATCAACTAAATAAATGTCCAATGTTAATAGTGAATGATAGAATTAAATTAAAGTAAGGTCTGTCGTATTAGTATGTCATATAGGAATTAATTTGACTAATTAACATTAAATTAATTAATTAAACTAAGAGTTAAATTATTAAGGTTCTAATGTAACGCGA
Organism: Oreohelix idahoensis; assembly: GCA_024509875.1. Lineage (NCBI taxonomy): Eukaryota > Metazoa > Mollusca > Gastropoda > Stylommatophora > Oreohelicidae > Oreohelix > Oreohelix idahoensis. The sequence continues at coordinate 297,483 of JAMPIV010008066.1, read as the reverse complement.
TGTTATGAGAGAAGAAAAAACAAAATAAGTGAGAAGAAATAGAAAGAAATTCGAATATAAGTTTAACTTAATTGTGTGTGTTAAGTGTTAGTGAATAATAACTATCTAATTTAACTAACTAAATAACGTATAGGTACATTAAAAAAAAATATTAATCTAATACTTGTGTGAGATTTATTTTCTCTTTTCATAATTTCTTCTTTTTATATTTCGTTCTCTTTTTTTGTTCTTTCATTTCATTTTTTTCTCACATTTCATTTTATTGATAATAATTCAATTAAGAAGTTAAGTTAACTAATTAATTAGTATAGGATATGATGATCCATCCGTAGTCTTGATCCTGATGAATTCTTTTAGGCAAAAATGTTCAAACGTTTACGTTGGAAAGAAATGTCATTTATCCCAGCATCCAAGAATTAAGTGCACATCGGATAATAAGTTCGACTTGTCGTCAGATATTGTTCCATGATTGTTCAACGAATATTCATATATCGTGTATGGACGTTAGACGAAGTTTCAATGACAATATGTATACCTTGATTGTCTTTTAGTTCAATTCTGTGATGCATATAGTGTTTATAAAGTTTAAATTGAAGGCAAGGTTAGTTCCTTTATAGTTGATATGTTTTAGGAATGTTAATGTTGATTATTCGTCGTCAATAGGATTACGTGACAACGCATCCGCCACCATGTTTTCAGTGCCAGGAATATGTTCAATGGAGAATTCAAATGGCTGTAGGATGATTGCATATCTGGCGAGTTTTTGGCTCTTGTGATTAGATCGACGCAAAGATGCTACAGCACGTTGGTCCGTCTGTATGGTGAAGGGAGCACCAAGCAAAAACTTTTCGAGTTTAGTTATTGCCCATATCACAGATAAAAGTTCCTTGTCCACTATGGAATACTTTGTTTCTGCCGGCTTTAGCTTTCTTGAAATATATAAGGTAGGATGTAGAATGCCATCATGGTTCTGGAGCAGGCATGCACCAATGCCGTAGTTACTAGCATCTGTTCGTAAGAAAAATCTTTTGGAAGCATCGGGAAGTCTTAAAATTGGTTCATGCGAGAACAAATTTATAATTTTGTTGAAAGTTTCATTGCATGTACCAGTCCATGTCACCTTCACCGGCATGTCTTTTTTTAACAATGAAGACAATACAGCCGTGATGGATGACAAGTTTGGTATGAATCTACTGTAATATTGAACAAGTCCTAACAAACTCCTGACCTGTTTCTTCGTCTGAGGAACTGCTATGTTTAGAATTTTGGAGACTGTACTAGGTAACGTTCGGATATATCCCGATCCAATGATATGTCCCAAAAAGGTTATCTCATTACACGCGATTTGCACCTTTGTAGGTTTAGCAGTTAGATGATAATTCCTTAGAGTGTCGAAAACATATCTAAGTCCCGAAACATGTTCCTCAAACGACGAACTAAACAAGCATATGTCGTCAATATATGTAATAACGTCTGGTCTACCTGATAAAATTTGTCGCATCAGGCGAATGAAGGTAGCTGGCGCATTAACAAGCCCAAAAGGCATCACATTCCACTGGCATAGACCTTGTGGAGTGGAAAATGCGGTGTAGTACTTAGCCTTTTCGGTCAGTGGTATCTGCCAATAACCTTTAGTTAAGTCTATCTTACTAAATATAGTTGCGTTGGATAGACGTGGCAGTAAGTCGTCGATAAGTGGATGTGGTTCGCTGTCAACTATAGTCTTAGCATTTAATTTTCTATAATCAACACATAGTCTGATGTTATTGTCCTTCTTCCGGACAATCACTAATGGAGAAGAGAATGGCGAATTAGTAGTCTCAATGATTCCCAGAGACAACATCTGTTCAAGTTCCTTAGTAGTTTTAGCAAGGAAATGTAAAGGAACAGAATAGGGATGTACACGAATAGGTGTATCATCATTGAGAGTAATGTCATGACTGATAGCCGATGTGCGACCCGGGACGTCGGTCAACACATCTGGATAAGATTGTAATAGATTAGCAATCTGTAGACGCTGTTGCGGTGTAACCGTTGAAGAGATGGTTACATCCCGCCAAGATTCAGTAGGTTGAACTACTGGTACCGGTAACGGTAACTGTACCTCAGGAAAAGAAGATTCTTCTTCCTGGATGACAGATAAGTTAGAATAATAACAAGTAGATACTGTGGTGTCATCTAGTTCATGAAAAATTGACTGTAAGTGTTCAGGACGTGTATGAAATTGCTTGAGCATGTTAATATGAAATATCTTTTTGTGTCCCTTGATATCTAAGACGTAATCAACGTCGGAAATTTTATCAATGACTTTGTAAGGACCAGTAAAGAAAAGAAATGATGAATGACTATTATGAGTCATTAATGATATAAGACAATTGTATTACCATAGCATGTTATCTGCGTGACGCAGCATTAGGTACTAATTGTAACCGTAGACAATGATGGTTAAAGTAAGCACCATTATCATGCTCGATGACCATTCGAGCATCTCTATTGTTACGAAATGTAACTATCGCTTCACCATACCTGTTATTGGTAGGTGACAACAACCGTACAAACATAACGTCTGCCGTGTCATTAAAGAAATTGCTAAGTGCCTGCCATCTGGTACCTTGTGGCAGATTGCGCACTAACACGGTGCGAGAATATGCACCCTTCCCAATGTAAGTGGGATCAGTGTCACTAACGTGATAAATAGTTCTTCTATTTAATCTTTTGGATATGGTAGTCTTATGAGATGATGTCTCATAATGATTGACATATTTATTTGTCCTAATTTTATTAGTTAAGTTCATAAGAACTTCACCATCATTACCTTTGTCTGGGATATTTTCTCTTTGCCCATTTTCAACAATTTCATTCAGATCACTGTTAATACGATCTTGTCGCCAACATTTATTTTCTGACTTGGCAGTATTCTCTTGAGAAAAGGTATATCTGCCTCGAAATGATTTTCTAATCTTCCTAGGATGGACTGGTAGTTTAGTATACTTTTTATCCTGTAGGAGAGTCTTATCCTTCTCCTTATCGATTTCCAGAATGGTACTGAGACTGAAATTGGAGAAAACTGTGCCACATGTATTTATTTTGTTGGCCCGTAATGTAGCTGTTGCAATGACAGCGTTAGCATTGCAATAAGATTGCACATTCTTTAATTCCCATTCATCAATTTCCTGTGGGGAACAATCCTTACTACCATGGATGCGTCCCAACATCAGATCTGCAATTGGATTCTGAAGCATGCATACCTTAACTTGTCCTGAAAAGAAAGGTGTATTAACATGGACAAGAGCTGTGGGGTAAAACTCAATAGTTCCACCAAATGTCATGCAGCGTACATATTCTCCTGTCGCACAGCTAGGATGTACAAGCGACTGACGTACACCAATCGTTGTGGATCCTGAATCCCTCAGCACTGAGACGACGGATCCATTAACTAATCCCCTGTTAAAAATTAGTAAGCCTGTTCCATCGTTGACTGCAAGACCTACCTGTGGTATAATATGTCCGCAGTTAAGCACTGTTTCTTTCGCCTTCTGAAAAATAAGATTGCATTGTTGGCAACTATTTGCCACATTATAATTAATAGCAAAACATGCAGCAGAAGACTGTGTTGTATTATTGTCAAGTGGGACCTGAGCTATAGGGGTAGTATTATTTGTAACTGCCGCCCCTGTATTATGGTTGTACTGAGATGATCCCCGAGAATGAGATCGATTCCGAGTATAATTGTTAGAATTATCTCGTCGTCCTCTATAGTAACTATTATCTCGATGTCTCGAGCCATGATTATTACCATTCCAGTTATTATTATTATTGGGAGTATGTGATCGATTATAATTAGTGTTATGTTGACTATTGTGGTAGTTTGTTTGAGGTGAATAATTTCTATCTCGTGATCTACCTCTGTTGAACTCATTTTTATTGTTGAAATCATTATTATGTCCCTTCTGAAAGTTAACATTGTGATTTCTTTGGAACCTGCTTCTGTCTACACTGTGATGTCTTTGTTTGTTATTATGATTGTAGGCCATATTAGACGCCACAGGTAGAGGTTCTCTTAATGAGGAGTTAGAAATGGTTGCATTCGGATGTGCCGAACAGTAGTTTAAAGAAATTTTTTCTAACTCGTCCATAGTACTTGGTTTACGCTCCTGCAAATATGCAAAAAATGGCTGGCTAACCGAAGATAATACCTTATCCCGTAGTAGTAAATCAACTAATTTGTCGTATGATTTGTTGACTTCTGCCAGTTCAACCCATCTATTAAACGTATTGTGTATGTTCGCAATGAATCCTGCAAAATCTTTTGGAGATTCAGGTAAAATTCCCTTAAATTTCAACCTACAGTGTTCCTCGTCCAGGTGAAACCTTCGTAAAAGCAAGGACTTAATAGCACCGTAGTTATTTGCTATTGATGGGTCAGCATTTTGAGAAGCCGTCAGTGGTTCTCCAACCAAGAATTCATTTAACTTGAGTACCCATGACTCTTCAGGCAAATGGTTAGTTTTGCAAGTTTGTTCAAAACGTGACAGGAACGATGAAAGGTCGTCCACGTTCAAGTTGAGAGTGGGTAATTTAAAGTTGTAGAAATGTTTAGTTTGGCTGGATGATGATCCATTTTGTGCGTTATTATTCTGGTTTGCATCAGCACTTTGTGCTTGTAATCTTGCTGTCTCCAATTTAATACGCGCCAATTCCATTTCTTGTTGTAAAATAATTTCCTCTCGTTTCAATTTATTCTCTTCTTCCTGTCTGGCGATTGCTCTTTGCTCTTCTCTTTCACGTTGAGCAATCTCTCTCAATCTATTTTCCTTGTCAATTTGCTTCATCTCACGTTCCTCTTCCTCTTTCTTTAATGCAGCCTTTTTCTCTGCTTCTTTTCTTTCACGTTCCTCCATTTCTGCTTTATGTTTTTCCAGTTCTGCCTCAGCAAACTGACGAAGTTCTTGAGATTTATAACCATATTCCTTACCAATTTTAACGAAATGGTCTATAGTAAGCATTTTGACTTTTATCTGTAAGTAATTATTGATAATTACTGATTAAAATAGTCAATAGTAGCTTCAGAGTAATTATTATACTTACTCAACTTAGGAATATTCAATATAAATAATCACAATAGTACTGAACTCTTATGTCTAAGTTCAACCAATAGACAATATTTTGTAACAATATTGTATCTAAGTACTAACTATATCATAGATAGTTATGATATCTGTTAACTATAATGTAATTACATCACACAATTAATCTCAATATCCAATAATGTTGGGTATGATTCCTAGTAATTATATTGTTCAATGTACTAAGTCACTCTCTTAGTACCAGAAAAGTATATTAAATAATATACAATGGGTCTATTACCTCAAAGGTAGACTATAAGATTATTTTATTTGGTCAATATATATATTATATTATTATGCCCTAGGCATCTCTTATAAATTGTAGTGCTACTTTCTTGGACTATCACTGCATAATTATGCAATGTCCCATATTAACCTTAAATATCAGAAAAAATTAATTAAATTAAATTACAAATGTATTATTGCATATAATATCATATTATTAATGTAGTATTTAACATATATCATGAGGACAAACAAAACAATGATGCAACTAAAGGGTACAAACAATGTCGAGACGCAAACAAGACATTTTCACAATTAAAAATGAATTTATGAACTAAATAAAACAAGCGGAAGTGTCACAAGCCAAATGAAGGGTCAAGGTCTGACCCGAGGTCAACTTAATATTCAAAGTACACAAAAAAAATGACTGCAAAAAATGATGACATCACAGGACTCATAACGGACGACCATTTAACAATCATCAAATAAATGATAGTAAGAGGAGACTGGACGAAATAGTTAACGAACATGATACAAAACTGAATAAAATTGTTAACTTAGTACAAATAAAATACACCAGTTATCTACGGAACGGTACAGCTAACACAAATCGTCAAACGACAGCAGATTTGGACAGATAGTCCAATGGCAAACCTCAATGGGGCTTCCAAAAGTGCAATCGTTTAACTGCCCTAAGAAACGACCGAAATCAATTCAGGCATCGTGAGAGCCACAGAATCTAATTTCGGTTCATCCTCCCTACCTCCCACGAATTAACAACACATTAAGACAACAAAAAGTACATTAAACATAGGTAAAAACATGCCGATGTAGGCAGAGGGCATGGACTCAGTTAGCACTGTTTGCAATAACAACAGTTAAACACCTAGACTTATCTTTTCCGTTGCTTATATCAGTGCTAGAGGTCGTCAACAGCTAGGCCTGTGCCTTTGACTGTCTGCTCCTGATGGGCAGGCAACGGTAGTCCATCTTGTGCAACTTGATAAATTTGAAGCGAACTAGAAAGGCGTTGAAAAGATGTCTTCTTCACTGCAACAATGCAACAGTGACGTCATGTTGCTATTCATGATCACGTGCGTCACGTCAGCTTCGTAATGGTCATGTGATTTTCATTCAAACGTAAATATCGTGGAGGCGTGTGGAACATAGAAAATTTTTTTCTCTTCTGTCGATCCCCACACTGGCCCCCACTTTGTTGCTGAGTTATTTGCCGGTTGAAGATCATGCACTGAGTATGGTTACTTTAGTGATCTCTTGTTAATCGTGCTTTGTTTAGTATTACGCGAGTTAGGGTGAAGGTGTTCATACAACTCAGTAGCATGGTACGAAGAAGTAGTTCATGTAACTTAAACTCAGCAACATTAATGAAGTAATTAATGTCTTCAGATTGAGTCCGTAATATTTAATCACATGTACACACAGGATGATCATTTCAAATAAGAACAGAACATAAGTCCTTATAAGTCATGCATAAATTAATCAATAACGTAGACTGCTGGTTTACGTGTCAATGTCCGTTTAAGGATACAATGCAGTATTGTCGTCAGAACATCACAGCTATATGCACGCGCAGCTAGACATGGCTACCTGCCGACAGCGAGACTGCGAGTCTGAAGATTTCATACGAATTTGACGATTATTCTCCTCCTTCTGAGAATTCTAGTTAAATACTAACCTCCATAAATTTTCCTCTCATATAGAGTTCTAGGACTGACCCTGGTCCATCAAAAATGCACATATAAATGGCTATATCATGCCATTGAATCGGAAGGTTAACAAAACGCAGCTATTCAGCTTGGCGGTCAAGTAACAAAGACATTCAACCAAATAGAAATTAAGCAACAAGAACTAACAAATCATTTTAAAAAACATTTAAAAAAAAAAACAGATAAAAAACTTACTAACTACCCATAGGACAAGGAAAGACAACGAGGTTTAAAAAAAAAAAGATCACAAAAAGAACAAATACTAATACACATTAAAACCAAGTGCAAAGGACAATAGTTATCTATAAACAATACAAAAGAGAAAATAAAATGACAAATACTAATATAAATACTAATATAAATTAAAATCAGCAACTGCAAAAGACAATAGTTATTTAAATTGAATACAAAATTAGTAAATAAAATGACACTAAATACCCCAATTATAACCAATTTTTAGGTTGAAGAGGGTAGACCAAGATGGAACGAGAAGAGGCAATAATGGTCAGCTGTTAAGTGTCCGCTCTCCACTCATCACCTCTTCAAAACAACAACAACAATGATCATGGTTGTCCAATCTGCTACTTATAGCCTCCGCGGCAAAAGTCCATGGCATGTCTTTGTTGTGGACACCTAACTAAATAAATATTTCGAGAAAAACGAAACGTTCGCGGTAATTACTTTGGTATCAAAGCCAGAAGGGCTGAGGAACCACAATAATAGGTAGCAGTGGACAGCGCTGGTTCGCTATGACCAATGGTTGGTAGGAGGCGTTTTGAAGACTTCGAATATTCTGTTTCACAACGTAGGAACCAAGGGTTTTTTTTTTTTTTTTTTTTTTTTCGTACGCCCGCTAATACTCGAGGCGAAATCTCAGGTTATTATTTTAATGTCTAACCTGACATTGATTTTACGTGAGTATCCCTTTTTATCTTGTACAGAGACAGGTGTCCCTCGCCATTCAGGCAGATACTCTCCGATTTCGGAGGTACCCATTAGAGCTGGGTCGGCTCAGGAGCCGCCAATCCCTGGTCGACGACACTCCTTCAAATGTCCTCGCCAGGTCTCGAGTTAATCCAGTCCAAATCCCGGTCGACGAAAAATCCTCAAATGCCGTCGCCCGGGTTTGATCCTGAATCACCCGGTAACCACTACGCTAGCGCGGCTTCCGGAACCAAGGTAAGAACAGGGGGTTTACACCGCACCCATACATTCAGACCTTATCTGCAATGGTTCATACTCTATGACTGCTGGTTGCTATCCAGCATCCGTTTGTATAGTTATTCGGTGCCTAAGGCTTGCCGGATATTATATCTTATTGGGACGATAGGCCGGAACTATTCAATGATTGGTCTTGGGGTCTAGTTAGCAGTTAAGATAGACTTTAACCTAACTAGTTACAAAGCCTCTATTCTAAATTTATTGTTACTAAGTGTTAGGGACCAATAATATATCTAATCTAAGGATCTTCCGGTCTCACTTGCATGGAAGTCCACACAAGATTTAATGACATCTTAAGTTCATGAGTGCCATAACAGATGATGTCTTTGGGTTATGACTAGTGTCTGTTTACTAACTAGTCTTACTCAAGTATAAGAGTAGCTTAAGTACTTTTACTATAGTCAATTGGTGGTAGCACTACTTGGTGCTAAGGGGGGACGTAGTAGGCAGGGCCGTAGACCATACGGTCACAACTTCAAGCACTTCAGTCCAGAAAATTACCAGGTATACAAGCCTTACTGTCTGAACTGTGCAACCAGCGCAAGGTCGCCATGCAGTGGATACCGTCTCACTGTGAAATACCAGGAAACGAGAGAGCAACCGATTGGCTCTCTGGAGCGAGTAGTTTCTCTACCCCAACCTATCTATAGGACTATATTGTAATCAGACGAACTTTCGCTCCTTATATAACGAATATAAGTTACCCCTCACATACATACACAATTACGTGACGAATACGCACAGACGTGAAAAACTATGGATAATATATATATATATATATATATATATATATATATATATATATATATATATATATATATATATATATATATATATATATATATATATATATATGGGTAGGGGTTCGACCAACACACTAAATTAAGTTTTATTAAGTTTATTATCACTTAAAAATCTTCACAACATCAAGCATATACTGTACATATCAATAAAAGCATGGTTTAAGACAAATGAAAATAACCCAACATTGCCCACCCCTCTTGTAGAGAAAGGATCCCAACAGAAGTTAATAACCCCAAAAGATCAAAGGTTAACAATAAGGGTATGGAATAGTCAGTAAAGGAAAAGAACCAGTTCCTAGTCAAGCTATCCCGTAAATAATCAGGTTAGTGAGGAAATAAAAAAAAAATTAGTATACTGATTGTAACAAGGGAAAATATGTTTCTCTCTTTCTGTTCTTTCACTCAGTCATTCTGTGGCCACACGCATACTCGCTTACCCAGTAGTTGTCGCAGGTATCCCTTGGAAAAATACTAACCATAATATGACCCTACAATGTCAGGTTAGTTGCTAATTCCGGCCCCAGACTAGCCTTGGTGCTTACTGCTAAGGTCAAGGTAGTCGCCAAAGTTGGTGCGTTAATTATTTTCCTGGATAATTCATGTATCACTGCATATAGTTGGTTGAAATAAGACGTATTCGTGATGGTCACCGTCATAGAAAGAAAAATATATTGTTCCTGTGCTGTCTAGCCTCTGGTTGCTGAGACACTCTGTTACGTTATGCAAATGTTAATAATAATAATTATCGGCTGTTCCCTGAGTTGATGGCCGAATCTGAACAGTGAATTCTCTTGAGTATAATCCCCGTGGAAAACTACTGTCATAGGTCAGGTAAATTGATATATATATATATATATATATATATATATATATATATATATATATATATATATATATATATATATATATATATATATATATATATATATATATATATATATATATATATATCTTTACCACAACGGGCTGATCAAATTGATAAAAAAAATCTGGTAATGTTCAGGTCCAGTTTAATATTATGTTTATTGTTTCTAGATTGGCCTCTCTCATGAGTGAAGAAAGTGGACCGCACAGGTCAAAAATCGAAGACCCAATAATACAATAATTTCTGTGGATAGCTTATAAGACCGCTAGTTCGCTGGTTTTTTTTAATCAAGCCTAGATTTAGGAAGAAATACAAAACATTTAACCATAATATCAATATCCTATCCTAACACGCGTAAAGGTAAGTTCTCTTATCCATTCCGTTATTAAATTAGATTAGAAACCACAAGTGTCTAGCTTATCTTATCGCTTTTAACACGTGGTATAAACACTAGTCATTTATAAAATTACACACAATGGATAGAAGTAAATTGTATTCCGTCAATTATCAATCGCCTAGCGTATTTATTAGTTAATTAAAACCGTCTGGAATAAAAATAGCCAAGCGTTATTTAGTACACAATTTTTAGCACTTAGAAAATCCCAGTGAATTCTAATGATAAACTTAACACATAAAATCACGAAAATGCTAATATCTATTACCGCAAACTGAAATGAATTAATCTCCACGGAATTCTAATACTACACTTCCACCATGGCTCTTAGAATCGCTAGCTAGATAACTGATTTTAGGAGATGGGGCATTTATACAAGAATAGCGTTGTTTCGCTGGAAGATGACGAAAATCACGCCTTGGGCAATCAGGGGGAATCAACTGGGTTTTCTTCCGAGATAAAGAATTTCCTCCGTTCGCTCTGTTCGCCGTTGAATCGACAACAAAGGCTTCTGATCTCGGCGATTGTCTCCCTGTTATGTACAACATCACAGGATTCGCTCGAGCTTGTAGAGAACTACAAAGCAGTTTTACCTTCCACGTGTTTTGGGCCCGTGCATTCTGTCAGTTGTCGTAATACTGACAGCTCTGCTCGCATGGGAGCTTTAGGCAAATGCACTTGGTTCGTCCCCTTGAAAGGAATGACAGTTACGAACAGTGATGCCATAGCTGGGTATTTCTTACTAGACTGGGTTTTTGGGCTTCCGTCTGGGTATCTGGGTAATTTTTTTCAAAATCTGCATTAATCTGGGTATATTTGACAATTGACATTTACAACGTATGTATATTCTGTGCACAGAGCATTATACATTATAATTTCAGAGGTTTTCAAACTGTGCGTCGCGGCTCCCAGGGGCGTCGCGGCCCTCGGCTAAGGGCGTCGCGGTGGCTTGGGAAAAGTCATTAATATTTTTTTGGGTACAATTGCTTATATATAATATATAGTATAGAGAGGAGCCGCGGTGATTTATGTACAGGTCAAGGGAGCCGCGGACCAAAAAAGTTTGAAAACCTCTGCATTATATGTATATTATAATTAAGTGTAAAACATTATGTGCTATATATTTTTTATTCCACTTAAATTTAATTCTTTTTTTTTTTAAACCACATCAATGACGTTTTTTTACTCGTTGACATCAGTTATCTATTTCCTGTTATTCTGTTAATGGCTGTCATCTGCAATACTCAGTCATTTTTGCGATGTGTTATAAAGTCATCTTTTTACATTTTAGACTTAAGCAGATAAACAGCATATTTTTTTTTTTATTTTTTATTATAAGATTATAAAATGAGCGATGATGAAGGTACGCTAGGTAGTTGTGGTAGCATGACGACACACACACCACCGCGTAAAAAAGTGAAGCCATGGTATCAGCAGGCTTTTTTGTGCGGAATGGCTAACAGACAGCGAACCGAAAGATTGGATAAAGCCGGACTCTGGTAATCGCTATGCTGCGATTTGTACGGTCTGTTCCTGTACATTAACTAATGCCAACAACAAAACAGCTTTATTGACACATAAAAGCACACAGAAGCACAAGAAAAACTTCGAAGCCAAAAGCAAAACTCTGAACATTAACAAGTTTTTCATCAAACCAGAAGAGCCCTGTCTCCAAGACAAAATTGCTAAAGCGGAGATAGTGTTGTCGACTTTCATGGCAGAACATAATACTCCGTTTTCGCAAGCTGATCATTTGATTGAATGTTGCAAGCAGATATTTCCAGACAGCACAATTGCTCAAAAAATGTCACTGAAGCGCACCAAGGCTGCCTGTGTGATGCAGTGCGGCATTGCTCATTTTGAGCGGCTTGAAGTTATAAACATTTGCAGAAATCAGAAATTTTCTATACTCGTTGATGAGAGTACTGATATTTCTACGAACCAGATGTTGGCAGTCGTTGTGCGATTCTGTGACACAAAAACAAAAAAAGTAGTTGATTCACTGTTAGACCTCATTGAGGTGGAGGGTGGGACTGGTCTTGGCATGTTTACAGCTGTTAAGAAATTGTTGAGCACGTAAGAAATCCCGCTTAGTAACGTCATTGGTTTTGCTGCAGACAACTGTGCCACTATGATGGGGACTGCAAGTGGTTTACAGGCACAGCTGAAGAAAGAGATTCTACATGTCTTTGTTATCGGCTGTGTTTGTCATTCATTTGCACTTTGTGCAAATGCTGCCAGCAACCACCAACCATCTTGGCTTGAAATTTTCATAAAGAATGTCTGCTTCTATTTTTCGCGCAGTAGTAAAAGAAATCACCAGTTCCAGTTAATACAAGATGTAGTTCAGGCCCAGAAACATAAAGTGTTGAAGCTGTGTGAAACACGCTGGCTGTCCCGTGAAGCAGTCATTGAGAGGATCCTTGAGCATTGGGATGCTCTGCACTTGTATTTCCAATCCGAAGCTTCAGTGGACAACGTCGACGGTGCGGGGCAAATCCTGCAGACGATGAGCACTGTTGGTACGAAGCACATGCTTCTATTTGTCGGCTACATACTGGGTAAAGTTAACGTCATGAACATGGAATTCCAGTCCGAGAACTTCCGTCTTCAAACAGTGTACACGAGTGTAATAAGAGAGTATCGTTTTCTTCTCAGTATGTTTATTAGGCAGGAAGTATTGCAGCATGAGCATCGCACTCTTGCCGACATTGATCCTTCTGATGTACAGGTGCACAAGAAACTGAATTACATTGAGCTGGGTGGACGATGTGAAGCGCAGTTAATGCGACAACCGTTACGAGATAAAGAAGTCCAGTTTCGCAAGGATGCATTGGCATACCTGATTGAACTTTGTACTCAAATACGACGCAGGTTCCCACTTAAACAAAACAGTGTTCTGGCGCAAATGCAGCTGTTGGATCCAAAGCAAGCTCTCGATATCAACAAACCTTCTGTCATTCCATTAGCAGCGCAGTTCCCAACAGTTGTGTCAGAAGAGAGCCTTGATCGTCTGTCTGATCAATGGCGCGAGCCGCACCTAGGCGACTGGCATCGTACCGAAAAGATCTTGGACATCTAGTGGATGAGGATCCGCCCGCATTCTGGCTGGGACTGCAACAAGTAACAGATGCTAATAACCAGAAGAAATTTGATGTTTTGGCTGACCTCATGTGCACGCTTATGGCACTACTTCACTTCTCAGCATGCGTCGCAAGATTGTTTTCGAAGGTTAACTTAGTTAAACTAAACAAACCAACAAGCTTTTGTGTGAAACAGTTTCCAATCGAATACTAGCCAAGCAAGCAGTTGCCAAAGATGGAGTTTGTCATAAGTTTAATCCTAGTAAAAGCGTGGTTGAAGATGTGCGTCAAGGACGTTGTCGACAGAGATATGCAAAGATTTTGGAACTTCACAATCAAGATTCCACGTTGTCAATTCATGCATATGATCTTGACGAAGGAGAAGTTGTCGACATGGATGCCGAGTCTCTGACAAGTGACATTTTTCAAAAGTAACAAGTTAAAACTAACATTTTATATTTAATTTGAGGAACATTTTGTTAATGCAACTAATGTAAGTATATTACTGTTAAAATATCTCAGTTTCAAGAGTTCTTCTTCTTCCTCGTTCGCCTTCAGACTTCCACATTTGTCGTGAAACATTCTAAATCCACATATCTAAATTAAAAAGTAAAGGTAAAGCCTAACGAATTAATTCAATAAAAGGAAAGAAGAATGGTAAAAGACCAGTGCTGTCACAATGGCTTACAAAAATCCCCCTTTTTCTACTTCGTCTGCATAGTGTAACGCTTTCACGTTTACTAGAGTAAAGCCTACAGCAACATACAAGCGTTTCAAAAAAAAAAAAAAAAATTAAACCGGTACTGTGTTTCTTAGAAAACCTTGAGATACGCACACTGCTTAATGATCTAGATTAATACTAGCATTAATTTCATTTTATACACTGCGTAAGAAAAAACAGACGAGCTTAGAAGAGAGAGAGAGAGAGAGAAGGAGGAACGCATTCAATACTAACACGCCGTCTCGCGATATACAATTAATGCCACCCCCAACGCGAAAGGCATGAAGCACTAAGTTTTTTTCAAATAGACAGTGATAAAAAACACTACCAATACACGGTTAGGTTTTAAAAAACATGTTTAATGCTTATTAGGAAACATGACATTATACTGTTTTACGTCTGAAATCCTGACAGTACAGATGACACCCCATCGTATCGAAGTGAACAGGAGGTAGAAGAAAATACATATTTTGAACGCAGCTACTTAGCTCCATTAAATTTATATATTTGGGTTCCTTAGGACTTGCTGACAAAGAATATGTTAAGTGTTACGCAAATAGTCTAGGAATTAACAAATTATAGCCAAAATAAAATAGTGAGGTTGTCTGACAGCACCAAATCATAATTGCTCAGTGGCATGTTTTGAAACCACTATTTTACGGGAAATAGGCCAACAAGTTAAATCCGATTTCATTGGCTAGAAGAATATGTAAGCCTAAACATGATTAGTCGATTGCAGATACTATTTTTGGTTGTTACGGGAAACGGTAGGAAGGGTACTTTTTTTCAAATACTTTTGTAAACATGGTCTTATTGGTTAGACTATTTGATATAGTCAATTAGGAGCGTCTGTTCTGTGCCACATTTTAAAATAAACTTACTGAGAAGCAAGTGCGTTGAGATCCAGCTCATATTTTTCTTATGAAAGCCTGGGACAGAGGCAGATCGGAATTGTGCCATAACTCATTGCCAGTCAACGTACTTTGTGTATTATTTCCATGAATTGTGGTAAGCTAGAAATATTTGGTATCTTTTAGATGAAAATTGAATGTGAATTGATAATTTATGTCTGTATATGTGTGTGGTTCAGTAGCAAACATGAGGCAAAGCCTAGATATTGCTCCAACCTGAACAAAACTTGTCGGAGAGTAGTATAACTGCATGGGATTGCCAATAGTACTATGACACCTATCTTATTGTATAGAAGGAATTACAGCTGAAATTGCAGAGGCGTTGTAATCATTAAGGAGAGGAATACTGGTGAATGTTATTACATGAGAAGCTAACAGTTGGCCTACGGCGCTGAACTCGGTGTTTGTTATGTATTGTGCTCAGTGTGGAAATAGATTATAAATTAGTTCTGAAGTAGGAGGTACAACCTTCTTGTTTCAGGGACAGTGGTACTAACATATTAAAAGCAGCACCTGGTCTGAGTTTTGCTGAATCCAGAGGCTGGTAGCAGACTCCTTAGTCAATATATCGACCTGTGTGGTGTCTCAAGAACACGGTGAAGCAAGCGAGCAGTGGAGACTGTTTCCTGCCGCCCACACAGAAGTTAAGATTCTGTGGCCAGAGCAGCTCAATCTTGTGTATACCCCCTCTAACAGTGACTTTACCTTAAATCTAGAGGGACATTTATTAGTTTCAAATAAAAAGAAACTGTGAACTTTCCCAATATTATGTCCACGAGAAACAAACACTTGAAGTCATGATGACACACAACCACCTAGCTTGAAAAGCCAGTATTACCTCAGAGTACTACAGCACAACTTACACACATATTGCAATAATAATATATGTCAATACAAAGATTCTATCTATAAATTGTGTACATATAACTTGTGATTACATTTGATTGTGATTCCTGGTTCACTTTGTAGTTGAATCAGGATATCTAATATTTGAAGGAATTAATACATATATATTTTTAAACTTTAACACTTGACTCATTTAAGATAGTCTTATAGAGTGTTCTATGTATGTGAGTGTCACAGTGTTGTAAAGTATTGTGGATTAAATTAAATTGTGTATCTGTCTGTTGGTTGTTGTGAACATACACTTCATCATTATCATAACCCTAGACATTCAACGTAGTCATCACAATATTCCAGAATAGGTCTGACTGAGGTATAAATGTGGTAGCAAGTAAGGTCATCTGTAATACACCACACTATTAGATACAGATACCTTCACAGCTGATCTCAGTCAGTACACTAAGTCCCCTATAAATATTTATATCATCCCACTTTACCACATATATTGGGGTCTCGCTCCCGGGATTTTGAACCTTCCCCTAGCATATATATTGGGAGTAATTCACTGCGGGAAATTATAAAAATTAAAAAGGTATTCTTGGGTGGAAAAATAAGGTTGAGCTCTCAGTGCCTGTGGTTGTCCTTAGATAATTATTTATAGATAAAATTGTTTGGTTAAATAGTGTATACATTTGCCTGGTAGAAAATGGCCGACTTGGCAAAATTTCGATCTGCTGCTGTGCAGACTGCGAAAGAGTTAGGAATGGACGGGCAAGTTATGATTGCTTATGTCACTACTGAATGTGACAAATTTATTGAACGCGAAGAAAAAAGATTAGAAAAAGAAGCTGAAAGAATGTTAGAGGCTGAAAAAGAAATTAAGAGGCTGCAGATTGAGGCTGAGGCTAAGGCATTGGAGGCAGATAGGGAGATTAAAAGGCTCCAATTAGAAGAAAAAAAGGCAGAAAGGGAAGCAGAGGAAAGAAGACAGGCTGCAGAAAGGGAAGCAGAAAAAGAGGAGAAGAGATTACAAAGGGAACATGAGTTACGACTAAGGGAGTTTGAGTTTCAAGGCCATGCTCCTGAAAATGGTGCCAGTCCCTTTACCTCTGATGCCACTGCTAGTCAGGGAGCCTCAACCTCAGCTATGAACTTTCATTTAGATCATTTTGTTGAGAAAGAAGATGATATCGAGAGCTATCTAAATAGATATGAACTATTAGCTACCACGTATGGGTTAGAGAGAGAAAGGTGGAGCTTAAAGTTATCACAAGGGCTTCGTGGTACGGCTTATGAAGTTTTCGCCAAAATGAGCAGAGCTGATCAAGAAAATTATGACATGCTAAAGCAGGCTCTTTTGTTAAGATATGAAAAGAATGGTGAATTTTATAGAAAAAAATTTAGGAATGCTAAACTACTGTCAGGTGAAACCTATCACCAGTTCTCTGCACGGTTAGAGACATACTTGGAGAAATGGACTTCTCTGGGGAAAACCCAAGATCTTAAGGAAATGATCCTTATAGAACAATTAAGAGAGTCCATGGCTCCAGACCTGAGAAAGTTTCTCATGGAACAAGGTGCAGAGAGACTGGGTGAGTTACTAAATGTCGCTGAAAGGTATCAAGCAGCTCAGGCAGAGGTAACAGGTAATAAGAAGAGGCAGGTAGACAATTATCAGGCACCACAAAACTTTAATGAATTTGATCATAGAGATCAAAACAAAGGTAAGCATCAGTTTGATAGGCCACGAAATGACTATAAAAATAAAACCCCACAATTCAATGAAAGGAAATATGATAACAGGAAACCCTTCAGACAGGAAGGAAAATATTGTCAAATATGCAGGATGCATAATCATAATACTAGTGAATGTGGTAGGAAAGTTCCTCCATATCACGCGGCATGCATGATAACAGTGGACAAGGGGAAGAAGAAACTGACAGAGAATCATATAAATCTTCAACATCCCCCCATCTGTGAAGAAGTGACATGTAATGGTGCCAAGGTTAGGTGCCTTTACGATTCAGGTTTAGAATATGACTCAGTTGTGAGTGCAACCCTAGTGCACCCTGAACAGTATACCACAGAGAAAGTGGAGATACAAGGGGCCGTAAAGGGAATATCCACCATGACACTTCCCGTAGCCGAGATCAATGTAGAGACAAGGTACGTGGAAGGAGTGATTAGAGCAGCCGTGTGTGACGACCCTAATTACCCGCTGGTGTTAGGAAGCAAATATGTTTTTCTAGGAAGCCCTGTAAAACCTGTGGTAATGGCCACGCTTCAGGTCAGGTCGACCCCTAGTAGAACGGAGGAGGAACCACCACTAGTTTATTCTCATAAGCAGATGAGAAAGGCCCAGGAAAAAGATAAAACATTAAAACCTTGCTTTGGTAAATTGCCAACAAGCCATGCACACCCTAAGAAAGGACAATTTTATTTGAAGGAAGGTCTGCTCTTCAGGAAAGCTAGAGCAGGATCCAAAGAACAGGGACAATTGGTATTGCCAACCCCCTACAGGGAAAAAGTGATGGCACAAGCTCATGTTGTACCAGACGGTGGACACCAGAGAAATGGGACCACCCGTCAAAGGACATCGGAAAAATTCTACTGGCCCCAAGTAGCTGCTGATATTGCACAATTTGTGGGGGCCTGTGAAAAATGTAGCAAGGTACAGTCCCCAAGTTGGGAAAAATCATAATCAGATGCCAGCCAAGCATTCTGAAACATATGGGCCTAACAATAACAAGGAAAATAAAAATAATAAGGTTGACATAGAGGATAGGTATCCACCTTCCCCCCAACAGTGTTCACCAAAAATAATTAGATTCGCAACTCTGAGAAGGGCATCCAGAGAAAATAGAAACTCAGACCAGTCAACCCAGGAACAGTTTGAAGCCGCATTTAGGGAGCTGGCTGACATTGACATTGAAGATGATCCGCCTAAGTTAAAACCGAAACAAATTGTTAACATAAGAACAGTGGGCAGTGGACGAGTGAGCAATTCGGAAAATGCTCACAGCGCTTCACACTATGGCTATTAACTTAGCATTAAAAGGGCACTGGTGACATTGGTAGTCACCCGACCCTACACCGTCCAAGGGAAAGTATTGTTCGGACCCTGGATGGAGATAACCCACACATCTTATAGCAATGCTAAGGGCGAATTGATTTCTGATGCAGAAACTCATTTCCCCACATATTATCTTAATTCACCAGATTGTCGGTAGGCGGAACTATAGTTGGTGAATATGGCCTCCATTTGAGTGGCACATTATAGAACATTATAAATATATTATTAGAAGGGTGTTTCCACATTCAATCACGCCTGAGATCAGACCAATTGTTGGCTGTGAACATTTCGGAGGAGCAGAGTGTCTCCATTGTTGCTTTTTTGAATTGAGGATAGTCCGAGTGTTTATTAAGGCTGATCAGGAAATTATTGGATCCACTCCACAACTCAGATATCACCATATAGATCAACTCCTCATAACGTACAAATTGAGGAACATCTAATATTCTCGGGACATGTCGTTGAGCAGACTCAGAGAAGAGAAAGGGTGAATATTGATTGCTTAGCAGCATTAAGACAAGCAGTAACACTTGCCGCTGTTCAGTAATATAACTGAAATGGATTCTTGGATTGCAGAGGTCTGATGCAATCTTCGTCAGAAGTGCTTACTTTGAATTGACCCACCTGCATTAATCCATGATCAAAATAAAATCAGAGAAACGTTGATGCAGATTTTCTAAGCCGCCATCCGTGCGATGAAAATCAAAGAAATCACCAGGAATAATATTAAATTTCTCTATGTGTATATAGAATTATAGACTGACATATAACGTCTGTTTTAAGTGGGGAGAATTTGTCGTGAAACATTCTAAATCCACATATCTAAATTAAAAAGTAAAGGTAAAGCCTAACGAATTAATTCAATAAAAGGAAAGAAGAATAGTAAAAGACCAGTGCTGTCACAATGGCTTACAAAAATCCCCCTTTTTCTACTTCGTCTGCATAGTGTAACGCTTTCACGTTTACTAGTAAAGCCTACAGCAGCATACAAGCGTTTCAAAAAAAAAAAAAAAAACCGGTACTGTGTTTCTTAGAAAACCTTGAGATACGCACACTGCTTAATGACCTAGATTAATACTAGCATTAATTTCATTTTATACACTGCGTAATGAAAAGACAGACGAGCTTAGAAGAGAGAGAGAGAGAAGGAGGAACGCATTCAATACTAACACGCCGTCTCGCGATATACAATTAATGCCACCCCAACGCGAAAGGCATGAAGCACTAAGTTTTTTTTCAAATAGACAGTGATAAAAAACACTACCAAAACACGGTTAGGTTTTAAAAAACATGTTTAATGCTTATTAGGAAACATGACATTATACTGTTTTACGTCTGAAATCCTGACAGTACAGATGACACCCCATCGTATCGAAGTGAACAGGAGGTAGAAGAAAATACATATTTTGAACGCAGCCACTTAGCTCCATTAAATTTATATATTTGGGTTCCTTAGGACTTGCTGACAAAGAATATGTTAAGTGTTACGCAAATAGTCTAGGAATTAACAAATTATAGCCAAAATAAAATAGTGAGGTTGTCTGACAGCACCAAATCATAATTGCTCAGTGGCATGTTTTGAAACCACTATTTTACGGGAAATAGGCCAACAAGTTAAATCCGATTTCATTGGCTAGAAGAATATGTAAGCCTAAACATGATTAGTCGATTGCAGATACTATTTTTTGGTTGTTACGGGAAACGGTAGGAAGGGTACTTTTTTTCAAATACTTTTGTAAACATGGTCTTATTGGTTAGACCATTTGATATAGTCAATTAGGAGCGTCTGTTCAGTGCCACATTTTTAAAATAAACTTACTGAGAAGCAAGTGCGTTGAGATCCAGCTCATATTTTTCTTATGAAAGCCTGGGACAGAGGCAGATCGGAATTGTGCCATAACTCATTGCCAGTCAACGTATTTTGTGTATTATTTCCATGAATTGTGGTAAGCTAGAAATATTTGATATCTTTTAGATGAAAATTGAATGTGAATTGATAATTTATGTCTGTATATGTGTGTGGTTCAGTAGCAAACATGAGGCAAAGCCTAGATATTGCTCCAACCTGAACAAAACTTGTCGGAGAGTAGTATAACTGCATGGGATTGCCAATAGTACTATGACACCTATCTTATTGTATAGAAGGAATTACAGCTGAAATTGCAGAGGCGTTGTAATCATTAAGGAGAGGAATACTGGTGAATGTTATTACATGAGAAGCTAACAGTTGGCCTACGGCGCTGAACTCGGTGTTTGTTATGTATTGTGCTCAGTGTGGAAATAGATTATAAATTAGTTCTGAAGTAGGAGGTACAACCTTCTTGTTTCAGGGACAGTGGTACTAACATATTAAAAGCAGCACCTGGTCTGAGTTTTGCTGAATCCAGAGGCTGGTAGCAGACTCCTTAGTCAACATATCGACCTGTGTGGTGTCTCAAGAACACGGTGAAGCAAACGAGCAGTGGAGACTGTTTCCTGCCGCTCACACAGAAGTTAAGAGTGTGTGGCCAGAGCAGCTCAATCTTGTGTATACCCCCTCTAACAGTGACTTTACCTTAAATCTAGAGGGACATTTATTAGTTTCAAATAAAAAGAAACTGTGAACTTTCCCAATATTATGTCCACGAGAAACAAACACTTGAAGTCATGATGACACACAACCACCTAGCTTGAAAAGCCAGTATTACCTCTGAGTACTACAGCACAACTTACACACATATTGCAATAATAATATATGTCAATACAAAGATTCTATCTATAAATTGTGTACATATAACTTGTGATTACATTTGATTGTGATTCCTAGTTCACTTTGTAGTTGAATCAGGATATCTAATATTTGAAGGAATTAATACATATATATTTTTAAACTTTAACACTTGACTCATTTAAGATAGTCTTATAGAGTGTTCTATGTATGTGAGTGTCACAGTGTTGTAATGTATTGTGGATTAAATTAAATTGTGTATCTGTCTGTTGGTTGTTGTGAGCATACACTTCATCATTATCATAACCCTAGACATTCAACGTAGTTATCACAATATTCCAGAATAGGTCTGACTGAGGTATAAATGTGGTAGCAAGTAAGGTCATCTGTAATACACCACACTATTAGATACAGATACCTTCACAGCTGATCTCAGTCAGTACACTAAGTTCCCTATAAATATTTATATCATCCCACTTTACCACAACATTTATGACTCTAATAAAGGCAGTAGTCAACTCAAGGTTCCCGACATCTCCAAACAGTTTTTCGTTGACAGAAGTGGGTTGTTGCCATATGCTACTCCGTTCATTACTGTAGGTTGGGCAGTACTGCAGGAGTTCATATATTGGGGTGTTATTAAAATCATTTTTATTTAATTGTGAATTTTTGGTAATTAAAAAAAAAACATGAAGAAATACATAACAATTGGTAGCACACAGATTATTTGTGCTAAAGATGCACATAAAAGATTATGTAAGCATCGTCTATCCCGTGTATTTGAGGCATAAAATAATCTGGGTATTTCTGGTTTTTTTTTAGAAGAACATCTGGGTTTATCTCTATAACTTGAGTGGCAACGCTGGTTACGAATCTAGGTAGACGCTCGTCAGCGCGTGAAACAAGAAAAATAGGCGTGGCTAAAATATGAGTTAGACAGATAGCGAAAGTGCATGGATTTTGCGTAACAAAACGTGCTTACTAATGAGGAACAAAGGTGGGACGCGAAGGCGGACGGATTCATGTAGTCTATTTACATAACATGTCACATCCCGAATATGATATATTGAGGCAAACCCACTGGCCCAGAGAAACAACACTGGAAGCAAAACTATACGGACCTCTGTATGAACTACAAAAGACAGTGAAGTTTATACAAGAAACAGCATTGCAGATATAGACAATATATTTCAAGCGAACGAATAAAGAAGAAGAAAACAGGCACTGAAACATACGGAGAAGAGAGCTGGAGACAGACATGAAAAAGATAGAAAAGATATAGAAAGGATGGCCCAGGACAGGACAACATGGTGTGTTTTGTTAAGGACCTGTGCACCAGGGGAAGGTAAAAGGTATTGAATGATTGGAGAAGACAGACACTAACAAAACCATTTGATAGCATTGCCAGACAGCCCTTCTTCTGGAATACCGAGGGGAAGAGAAAATAGAGAGATACCAAAAAGAACACACGGAGAAGGTAACTGAAGACAGCCATTAAAGAAGGCACCAAAACACCTTGGATGGCACAGGACAGGAAGGCTGGTGTGAATTTATTGCAGGCCCATGCTCCACAGGAAGCGGAGGGGTAATAATTAATTTAAATGGCTCACATGGCTCACAGAAGTAATTAATGAAGGAAACCCGAAGCTTTTCACATGGCTCACGTGGCTCACATAGCTCACGTGGCTCACATAGCTCACGTGGCTCACATAGCTCAAGTGGCTCACATGGGTCACATAGCTCACGTGGCGCACATCGCTCACATAGCTTAAGTGGCTCAAGTGGCTCACATGGGTCACATAGCTCACGTGGCTCACATGGGTCACATAGCTCACGTGGCTCACATGGGTCATAAAAATAAATAATAAAGGAAACCCGACGCTTATCAGTAGTAAATAAATAAACAAATATAGATCAATAGCAGGCTCGTGTAAGACAGAAAGAAGATCTACATTAGATAACAGAAACCTAGGTCCCTGGTAGAAGTGCTAAGTCCCTCACATTGCCCCCACAGTCCGTACTTTAATTGAAAACCTTTGCGATTAAAAGTTGTCCCTTCAAGATCAAGGCTACGATGGGATAGTGAAATTAGCTTCCTTTGAAAAAACTTCACATTTTCCCCCACGACCTGCAGAAATGACGTAGGCTTTTCAACTGCACATTGCATAAGAACTCGAAATGCTCACAAGAAATCTATTAAGTAATGTGCACGTTTGTTACCCCATAGAGCTCACTCTCAGGAAAGTGAATATACGGGCACAAGGTTCTAAAGATATTTGATTAGAGAAATGAACTAGGCCAGTGCGTTTATATCTTTTCCTTGCGCGCACTGTCTATCTTGACGTTCTTGTTATGTCATATTTACTTCCTAACACGAGAAACTGGATTAAAACAACCGATGATATTTCCATTCTTACGAGAGAGAAAAAAAATGTATGCCGTTAAGGATTGCACGTTTTTTCCCTCCACAGAAATTGAAATAAACTGAATGATCTATGCACATCCATTTTCTGGTGGGCGCACGCGAATTTGTGAGGCAATGGTTTGCAGAAACAAAATAAGGAATCCATTTTTTCTTTCCTCCCCTCTAGCGCTGTATTTGTATGTTGATTGGCATGGGAGATATTAAAATGACAGAAGATTTTTGTAATATCACAGATTTTGTATTAAAAAAAAATGTATGTTAGATAATGTCTAAATCCTGTCAAAATCAAGAAACAAACATTATAATCTCAAATGTGGCGTTCTAAGTTTCCCAATCGGGTTTTGAGTTTTGATTGATTTATGGAAAAGTATCTGAGAGTTAATTTCAAATATATGCGTAGTGACAATGTAGCAAAGTGTCCAAGTTCAGTTTAATAAGACTTATTTTCTGTGTAGATTTAAGGCTACCGACAAATGAAAATGCCTTTTAAAAAATTCCCCAAGCTTGTGTAATCTGCTGGGATCTAAGAATTCCTTGATATAATTCTAACAGTAAGAATGTGCTTTGTATGAAATGTCCTTGCGTCTACAAGTCCTGAAACAATCGCATCAGCTTTTCTGGAAAATACAGAAACGACGCGCCTTTCACTGTGCTTTGAGTGAAAGTTATCGTGAAAACCCCTTAGAATGAACCCACGTAGAAGCTAACAATTTATTTTGTTCGGATTTCACAGACCTTTTCACAAGTAACCCGTCAAGAAATAACGGAGAAGTTCAATAATTTAGTTTCATAATAAAATGGCCACCCAATATTTTTCCTGTTTTATTTTTAGCTTTTGTCATTACAATCAACAATGTACAGGGACAATCAATTGATCATGTAGGTTTATACCTACCAGATGTAGCATTTGCTCCTGGTCAACTTTATGTAGCACTCACGCTAGGAAAGAACCCAGACAAGCTTAAAGTATATACTCATGACACAGGCCGTCAAGGTAAACATTTTAAAGACAACCGTACGTTTACCAAACGATTTTGTGAAAGAGCTGTTAAGTATTAGTCAAATTACATTATTGTTACATGTTCCCACTTCAGTCTTCTAAATATGCTGCAGATACGGGTAGTTTAAGGTGGTGGCTACAGATCCTGAGGGCTACGAGAAGCAAAGTTCAACAAACTGCTCGACGCTGTGCAAATGACTACTGGCTCCAGCTCAGTGAGAGCATCCAGATCGCAGCGCAAACAGGCAACATTAGACAAATGTATGACGGTATAAAAAAAGCACTTGGCCCCCATAAAAGTAAGACGGCACCGCTAAAAACCATCAGCGGAGAGAAGCTAACCGATAAGGGTAAGCAGATGGAGAGGTGGGTTGAGCACTACTCTGAGCTTTACGCTAGAGACAATACAGTTACGCCTGCAGCCCTTGATGGTGTCAACAGTCTGCCAACTATGGAGGAGCTGGATGCCGAACCAACATTAGAAGAACTCAGCAAGGCCATTGATAGCTTGGCCTCTGGCAAAGCACCGGGCAGTGATGGGATTCCTCCTGATTTAATCAAATGCTGTAAGAGCACGCTATTACATCCCCTGCATAGGATGCTGTGCCAGTGCTGGGAAAAGACAACTATTCCTCAAGACATGCGAGATGCCAAGATTGTAACACTGTATGAAAATAAAGGAGACAGAAATGATTGCAATAACTACAGAGGCATCTCTCTTCTTAGTACTGTTGGTAAGGTTTTTGCCAAAATCATCTTAATGCGACTACACAAGTTAGCTGAGCGCATATATCCAGAGTCACAGTGTGGATTCCGAGCTGGCAGATCAACAACAGACATGATCTTCTCTCTCCGCCAGCTTCAGGAAAAATCAAGAGAGCAGAAAAGACCATTATATATCGCCTTTATAGACCTCACAAAAGCATTCGACCTGGTTAGTAGGGATGGACTCTTTAAAATCCTCCTGAAAATAGGCTGCCCTTCTAAAATGCTGGAAATGATAAAGTCATTCCATGACGGCATGAAGGGAACAGTCCAATATGCTGGAAGCACGTCACAGCCCTTTGATATACGAAGTGGCGTTAAACAAGGCTGTGTTCTGGCTCCGACCCTCTTCGGAATCTTCTTTGCCTTACTCTTGAAACATGCATTCAGAGATGCAACTGAAGGAATATGTCTTCACACTAGGTCAGATGGCCGTCTGTTTAATCTTTCAAGGCTGAAGGCAAAAACAAAAATCAGAAGGGTCACTATAAGAGACTTGTTGTTCGCTGATGATGCTGCAGTCGTCACTCAAAGCCAACAGGAGCTTCAGAGCTTGATGAATCGCTTCACTAAAGCATGCAAGGACTTTGGCCTCACAATAAGTCTAAAGAAAACGAATGTGCTGAGTCAGGATGTGGGTGCTGCACCAGTTATCACTATCGATAACTATGAATTGGCAGTGGTGCACCACTTCACATACCTAGGGTCTACCATCAATGACAAACTCTCACTGGATACAGAAATCGACAGCCGCATTGGCAAAGCTGCAGCTACCTTTGCCCGCCTCACATCACGTGTTTGGGGAAACTCTAAACTCACAATGAAGACCAAAGCTGCGGTATATAATGCCTGCGTCACCAGCACACTCCTATATGGCAGCGAGACCTGGACGACCTATGCTAAGCAAGAAAGAAGGCTCAATACCTTCCATTTGCGGTGTCTACGCCGCATCCTCGGCATCTCGTGGAAAGATAAAGTGACAAATGTCGAGGTGTTGTCACGTGCTGGCCTTCAAAGTATGTATACGCTTCTTAGACAGCGCAGACTTCGCTGGCTTGGCCATGTTCGCCGCATGGAAGATGGTCGCATCCCAAAATATATCTTCTACGGACAATTAGCAGATGGCAAGAGAACAGTTGGGCGACCACAGCTGAGGTTCAAAGATGTGTGCAAGAGAGATATGAGGGCACTGGACATAGATCCAGCAACATGGGAGGATGAAGCTGCCGATCGCACTAAGTGGCGATGCTATTTACGGCGCCACCTCAGATTTGGCGAAGAGAGGCTCACACAAGAAGCAGAGGTGAGGAGAAAACGTCGAAAGGAGCACCAGGAAAATAAGCAGCTGAGGGCTGTCACCTCAGGGGCGCATGCCCATAGTCAGTTATGACTGAAGGGGCTATTATTATAAGGTGGTGGCTTTAATTCTTCTTAAGCCATTGCTTTGACGGGTACGCTTCCTAGTATTTTGTTATAAATGAAGCTGTCAACAGTTTGTTATTATGGATATCATTACTTCCACTTTGATGTATTTGTTGTTGTCAGAACAATATTTGATGCTTAAAAGCGAAGTAATAAACGATTTGTTTAGAAGTTGCGCTTTCTCCATCCCAGACAGGAAAAAAAAAATCATAAGACTAAACAATTTTCCCGCCAAGTTGTTTTGGCTGTGCGAATTTTGGTCTCTTCACAGCATTGAATACTGGTACACAGATTTGTCGCCAGTGTTAGCCGTCACAAGAAGAAACGAAAAGAGATTTAAGAGATATAATAGTTTTAGAGCAACAGTTTTTGAGAAAGTGAACAACACATATGGGTCGGAGAGACTAAGAAGTATGGCGCCCGCCTCGAATTCTAAAGGTGCCGGGTTCGATTCCAAGTAGAGGGAATATAATTTATGGACATTTGTTTGTCAGAACCAGTGGTTCTAATGATTTCATACTGCCCCCTGGTCACTTGGGTAGTGAGATCGGATGCCTAGCCTTCTCGTACAAGGACGAAAAAAATAGAAGGTCCCATGTGCAAGTTGCGCACGTTAAAATTCCATGGCAGTTGGAAATCGCAAAGAGTAGGCCATAAGGCCGGTACCATGGCAAAATTAAAAAATTAAAAACCTATCCACCACAACAATATTTATAGAATGCGTGAATCATATATATACATACATTGGGATTCTCGCTGGTGCTACGGAGTTCGTGCATTGTGCTGAGATCCTCCTGTGTGATCTAACTGAGGAGATCGGAGCACTGAAGCACTTGTCTGAGCGCAATGAAAATAGCCATAAAACGAAATCCGAACAAGAACTGTAGCATGCTGGTCACATTAAGTTCAGTCATCAAGCAACTCACTCTCAGCAATCCAAGCTTGTTGTAAAGTACATGAATGTAGCAGACCAGCAACATGGAAGGAAATATTGCAGTGTTAGACCTATCACTAGGTTTTTATTCGTCCTTTATCCGTTTCTTTATTATAATATTTTATTAGGTTTTTATTTTGCCCAAACTTGTTTTGATATAGAATGAGCTTCTTTTTCTTTCTTTTTTCCTTTTATTTCTATATGTGGTGATGTCCTTACTAATAGTACTATCCAGCCTCTATTACTTAGACATTTACCAGATGTAAATGGGTACATGACTCTGCTCTTGAGTTAGGAAAGGAAAAGGCAGCGAAGAAGGACATTGGTCAGCTCACCTCATAAAGCCGATCCTAGTATGGCAAAGTCTCTAACACAAAACTCCGCTACGGCAGTATCTGCTATATGACTACCTTTTATATAGAAAAGAGAACACAATATACCCACATAACCGCCACGGAGTTGAGCCCGAGTATTCCATGCACAAAGAAGACCCACTTATTTCTTGTACAAGAATGGAAAGGAAAAACAAATGTTATTAACATTTTTATTTGTGACAAAAGAAATAAGTGCATCATAAATCATGCCCAACGATTTCATTATCTAGACTCCAGCATTTCTTGTTCTGCCCCGAGATTTTGGAAGTTGGCAGTTAACTACGCGTAAAAAAAATAAAAAATAAAAAAAATAACGGTATTATTAGGAATGACACGTTGTTAAAACTTAGTAGTATGGCGCAATATTAATAATCATAATAACAAAATTGAGACAGAGCAACTGGAAACAATAATACAGTATTGATACAATATAACGGCCTAAGAAGTTATTCATGATTTCGCTTTTCGCATCCTATGGAGCATAGATACGTCACTGGAGCTGGTACCCAGGCCGTCTGCACCAAAGCATTCACGTGCTCGTGCAGTAGTAGTAGTTGTTGTAATAATTTGTTTGACATGATGAGGTAGCCAGTGTCTCACGTAAATTCCTCATTTTAATCGCATCTTACGACATTGTTCAGTCCGTTTACATTTTTTGCAGCTGTTTGTTTTATGTGAGATTGATTTTATTGTGCTCAACACTTTTGTGTGTGGGCTGCTATTACATGCTTCATTGTTAAGGTGTAGTTGTCACATTCTTTGTTATCTGTCGTGCAAGGCAACTGATCTGAGGTTGTGCAAGGGTCTGGCAATCTCATCATGTAAAACTAATTGCCAAATAAACTACTGCTACAAGAGGTTGTGAATGTTTGGTGCAGACTTCCTGCAGGGGGGAACCAGCTGTAGTGGTGGTTCCATGCTCCGCGGGGAGCGTTAAAGAAAATAATGACATTCTCCAAGATCGGGTTTCTGGATCCACACGAGGGAAGAGGGAGTTGGGGGGGGGGGGGGATGTTAAAGCTACGAAATCGTGCAATATTATTCCATCATTCCGGCAGATCTTGTTTTCATCGACTTCTGTAATAGATAGACAGGACATACTCTTGTCAAATGACCAGCTAGTATAAAATACTAGACATGCCGTGAACTAGAAACAACAAGGGAAGAAAAGAGTCGGGATGCCAACGCGAAGATTAAGAAGAAAGATAGAAGAGGAAGTCGAGTAGCAGTGACTTTATACTGAGGAAGAAGATACAAACTAGAAATATATAAAAACTACTACATCTCTATGTTCCACGGGAAGAAAACGGTTTGTTAACAGCGATTATTTCTTGTTGTTGTTGTGTTTTTATTAATGCATAAAAATGCCATGTTTGTGAGGAGTTACTGTGATTTTATTTTTCCACAGGCCCCATTCTTTTTCTCCCTGTAATTATGTCCTGTCATTAATTGAGTTTAGTCATCTTCTCTTGGTAATTAATTGTGTTTTCATGAGGAATGATTGTAGGGTTTAATTTTAAGATTTGCACCAGTTTTCCTTTCTCTAAATTAATTGCGATCACGTAGGCTTTTCTTTGTTAAAATAATCGCGGTCATTCTTATTGCAGTAGGCACGTGAGTATTATTAGGCGGGGTGACAATTTTCCGTCGTTAAATAACCCCTACCCGGTAAATCGATGGTTGGGAGCCGAACCTCTACCCAGGTCTGTAAAAAACGGGCGCTTCAACGAATCAAACTTAATTTTGCTCACGCCAACAGGTAACGTTATTTAACATGACGCAAGAAAAGATGCGCGAGATCAGTATAAACATGAGTCAGGTATTATCTTTCAATCTAATTGGCCGGGGTCAATTATTAACAAATTCCGGCAAGATTATTGGTTCCAGAGAGACGCCGAGCGATGACGTACGGCGTGGGTTATAGCGTCCCTTTTTATGATATATACCCGCGTCTAGTCATTAGCGGGTATCTTTGTCTCCAGAATTCAGCCATGAAAAACAACGTCGTTATCGTTTGCTCTAAGTGAGATATTCGATAACATTGGGTATGTCTATAATTTAATTAGCGTAGTACTTATAGTTAGTTTCTTAATAGAATCTTAGCCCGATTAAGTAAAGTTCTTCGGGGTGGTTAAATTTAATTTTATATAAACGAAAGTGCCATCAATTTCTATCTTATAGAAATAGATAAAATGTAAGTGTGCATATAATTTTTTCTATGATAAGCTAGTACTACCTTTGGTTGGTGTAGAGGCTTTTGAGATATTAACTGTGTAGTTTAGCTCTTAGATACACGGGCGCTCTGTAGTAAGTAGAGTGTTGTAAAAAAAAATCACAAGTGGATTTGATTCTTTGCGGTGTAATACGTTAGCGTAATTGGGTACGTTAATTGATTGTGTAATTATTATTATTTAGATGGGAATTAATATTTCCTCATCTTTGATTTATGATACCTTGCAGTGTATATATATATACGCGAGCGTATTTGTGTATTTATTTAATTGGAATTTAATATCTCCTAGGTGGATGTTATTGGGTTAATTATAAAAACTTCTCGGATCGTTCTTTTATCAAAAGTAGGCCTAGGAATTTTAGCACAGAGAAGTTCCCTCAGTAATGAATTGTTTTGATGCCTGAGGCTAGTCTACGTAACAAAAGATTAGGTCAGCCGGGGTTGGGGGTTTGTTTTATTATCAGACAGATAGTTACGTTGAAGCGGGGGAGATTGAAGAAGGGAATTGTATGGAAGGCTGACCTTCGGGGCAGAAATAATTGGTTATTGCTGTGTATATTTGAGTAGGTGGAAGACGGGAGATGTATTTATTAAGGGTATGGGTTAGGTATGAGTGTTTCCTTGACGTGTTGTGTATTTGTTGTTATTTTTTTCGTTTACAGCTCATTTTCATGGCACATAGGAGGGGTCACCTGCCCCTACCATTTACAACAACAAGTTGTCATCTCAGGAGCCGAGGGCTCGAGATATCGCTAGAGGTGAAAAAAATTGGTGACGCGGTAGTTACCGGCGCCAAATACGTCTGCACCAGATGAAGATAGCAGTTCTCTTGCAGTGAAGCCCCATGCTTCAGCAGGAACTCGTTTATCTACAAAAACCTGAGCTCTCAGCTCATATTAACACACCGAACAAAGGCGCGTGGCCTGGTGTTGTCGTTTAAATTTGGCCATAATAAAGCCGATGGCCCTAAACCATCAGAGGGTTAACCGGGAAGTGAATTAAGTTCGTCAGTAGTGAATCAGCTACATTCAGAGTATCCAGTCTAATAACCCAAGTCATCAGCTACAATATTCGTTGGAGGAGATAGGGTCAAAATTCTTTCCAAATGCACTAGAGAGAAGGAGCGTAGCGGAGAAGCCTCTCAGTAGAAACCAGGAGTGTCAGACAGACACTGATTAGAGACATTAATCATTCAGTTCGGGTAGGACTTTAGAAAGTTCAATCAGCTTTTGGGGTAGACAGTTAGTTAGGTCTACAGCTGGACAACGGTGTTAGTTAGTGGCGGGTATATCGCCTAAAGCGTTTGACGCTGTATAGGCAGTTAATTTAGGCATCGTCAGCAGGACAGTGACAGTGGTAACCTTAGGATAGTTAACAGCGGTGACTCTAAAGTTAGAGCCCTCACCGAGTGAATTCTTTTTTGTGTGTAATCCTTAACTTTCTTCCCTGCAGGTTAAAGGGGAGGGTGACATTGTGGGTTTACCATTTGTATGTCATTTCAATTGTTTTTGTTCTTTTCAGGAGTGCGACCACGCACCTTAGTTATTTTGATATGTAATTTATTTTATTGTGTAAATAAACTATAAACCTCATACTGGATCAGTCTCTCTATATATAACTATACTGTACGTATATATAATTGTCTGTATAGTGTGTCTGTGGACTTTTAGTGAAACCTTATGTGGTAAAGTGGGATGTTATAAATATTTATAGGGGACTTAGTGTACTGACTAAGATCAGCTGTGAAGGTATCTGTATCTAATAGGTGTAGTGTTTTACAGATAACCTTTCTTTGCTACCACATTTAGACCTCAGTCAGAATTATTCTGGAATATTGTGATGACTACGCTGAATGTCTAGGGTTATGATAATGATGAAGTGTAAGTCACAACAACAACAGACAGATAAACAATTTAATTTAATCCACAACACTTTACAACACTGTGACACTCACATACATATAACACTCTATAAGACTATCTTAAATGAGTCAAGTGTTAACGTTTAAAAATATATGTATTAATTCCTTCAAATATTAGATACCCTGATTCAACTACAAAGTGAACCAGGAATCACTATCAAATGTAATCACAAGTTATATGTACACAATTTATAGATAGAATCTTTGTATTGACATATATTATTATTATTATTATTATTATATGTGTGTAAGTTGTGATGTAGTACTATGAGGTAATACTGGCTTTTTCAAGCTAGGTGGTTGTTTGTCATCATGACTTCAAGTGTTTGCTTCTGGAGGAAATAGTATTGGGAAAAGTTCACAGTTCCTGTCATTTGAAACAAATAATTGTCCCTCTTTATTTAATACACTGTCAATTTTTGAGGGGGGTACATAAGATTGAGCTGCTCTGGCCACAGAATCTTATCTTCTGTGAAGGCGGCAGGAAACAGTCTCCTCTGCTCGCTTGCTTCACCGTATACTTGAGACACAAAACTGGTCGCTATCTGGACCAAGGAGTATGCTATCAGCCTCTGGATTCAGCAAAACTCAGACCAGGTGCTGCTTCAATAAGTTAGAACCACGGTCCCTGAAACAAGAAGGTTGTACCTCCTACTTCAGAACTAATTTATAATCTATTTCCACACTGAGCACAATACATAACAAACACCGAGTTCAGCGCGGTAGGCCAACTGTTAGCTTCTCATGTAATAATATTCACCAGTATTCCTCTCCCTAATGGTTACTACGCCTCTGCAATTTCAGCTGTAATTCCTTCTATACAATATGATAGGTGTCACAGTACTATTTGGCAATTCCATGCAGTTATACTTTTCTCCGACAAGTTTTGTCCAGGTTGGAGCAATATTTAGGCTTTGCCTCATGTTTGCTACTGAACCACACACATATACAGACATAAATTATCAATTCACATTCAATTTTCATCTAGAAGATATCAAATATGTCAATCTTACCACAATTCATGGAAATAATAAACAAATACGTTGACTGGCGATGAATTATGGCACAATTTCGATCTGCCTCTGTCCCAGGCTTTTATTTTAAAAAATATGAGCTGGATCTCAACACACTGTTTCTTAGTAAGTTTATTTTAAAATGTGGCACTGAACAGACGCTCCTAATTGACTATATCAAATGGTCTAGCCAATAGGACCATGTTTACAAAAGCTTTTGAAAAAATTTACCCTTCCTACGTTTCCCTTAACAACCAAAAATAGTATTTGCAGTCCGACTAATCGTGTTTCGCCTTACATATACTTCTAGCCAATCAAATAGGATTTAACTTGTTGGCATATTTCCCGTAAAATGGTGGTTTTAAAACATGCCACTGAGCGATTATGATTTGGTGCTGTCAGACAACCTCATTATTTTCTTTTGGCTATAATTTGTTAATTCCTAGACTATTTGCGTAACACTTAACATATTCTTTGTCAGCAAGTGCTAAGGAACCCAAATATAAATTTAATGGAGCTAAGTGGCTGCGTTCAAAATATGCATTTTCTTCTACCTTCTACTTCGATACGATGTGGTGTCTTCTGTACTGTCAGGCTTTCAGACATAAAACAGTATAATGTCATGTTTACTAATAAGCATTAAACAGGTTTTTAAAACCTAACCCTCGTATTGGTAGTGTTTTTTATCACTGTCCATTTGAAAAAAAGTTAGTGCTTCATGCCTTTCGCGTTGGGGGTGGCATTATTTTATATCGCGCGACTGCGTGTTAGTGTTGCATGCGTCCCCTCAGTACCTCTCTCTCTCTCTCTCTCTCTCTCTCTCTCTCTCTCTCTCTCTCTCTCTCTCTATCCTAAGTCCATCTGTCTTTTCGTTTATGTTAACGTAGTGTATATAATTCATTAATGCTAGTATTAATCTAGGTCATTAAGCAGCTTGCGTATCTCACGGTTTTCTAAGAAACACAGTACTCGTTGTATTTTTCGAACGTGTGTAGTTTTATGCAGACGGAGCATAAAAAGGGGTTTTCTTGTTCAACTAGCATGACGTTCTATTAACACAGGCGTACGCTATTGGAAAGCACGGGTCTTTAACCATTCTTCTTTCCCTTTTATTGAATTAATGCATTAGGCTTTACATTTACTTTATTATTTATATATGTGGATTTAGAATGTTTCACGACACCTTATCTCCTTTTTGGTAGTCAGAGGTGGTGAGTCTTAGCTCTTAACAAAGTCGCGAGTGGCGAGGGAGAGTCAATCACCGTTCTCACCCTCGAAGCCAATAGTCTTTTCTTTCCACATTCACTGTCATTTTCATCAAAATCTATCTTTTCAGTCTTTCTCATACTAGGGTCTTGTCTATACACTCAGACATAACTCTATACACAAAACCACTTCGTGACAATTGTTCAACCCCTGATACGTTATTAATCAATTATATAATTTCCTTTGTGTATGATGAAACATGAGAAGTGCCGAGCAGGGAGTTACCCTTAAAGTAATTGGACTAAGGTAGAAATAGCACACGTTAGTTGTTTCAAGTCATTTCGTGACGGGTTGTTTGCAGTCTAGGATAAACAGCGTTATTGTTTCAGATAGCATGTAAAGAAGTTTACTCAGCTGTAAATGGGTACCTTACTCTGCTCTTGAAATATGACAGGCAAATGCAGCGAGGAAAGGACCTGGTCACCCCACCTCTCGAAGCTGGACTTAGTATAATAAAGTCTCTAGCACTTCACTCCCTAAGGCAGTATCTGCTATGGGATTACCTTTAACCTTTTATGTTTATTTGCTGCTCTAAAGACATCTTCACCGTCATGTATACCAGTGGTTCTCAACGTGGGGCGACATTACACCCTGGGTGCGGCACAGTAAGATGGTAAACTACCTTTTCCCCCAGCTAACAATGACTATGAGGGGGGGGGAGACTACAGAGGTAAATGAGGCTCAGATGGGGGCTATGATCAAAAGGAAGTTGAGAACCCCTGATGTATACAAACACAGGGCCTGTGTATTGTCGTTTCTTAGTGTGCTTACTATGAGCACTACTGACTATCTTAGTGTGCTTACTATGAGCACTACTGACTATCTTAGTGTGCTTACTATGAGCACTAGTGACTATCTTAGTGTGCTTACTATGAGCACTACTGACTATCTTAGTGTGCTTACTATGAGCACTACTGACTATCTTAGTGTGTTTACTATGAGCACTACTGACTATCTTAGTGTGCTTACTATGAGCACTACTGACTATCTTAGTGTGCTTACTATGAGCACTACTGACTATCTTAGTGTGCTTACTATGAGCACTACTGACTAGTTAAAGTCCCTTCCTTTTTTAAATTGCTATATCTTCACTCGCATCAAATTTATTAAAATATGAAAGACACGTCAAGATAAAGAGGATTAAATGCAATTTTATTACATAAACGGCTATGTCATATTAATATTGCAACTCAGGAACCTGATCCAGTTTGTTGAACATATAATTTCATAGTCGGAAGCAGTTGCTTGCAATCTCTTGTAATGTCAGTTTATTGTCCATTTCTGATTACATTTTGCTTCATTTTGTTTCTGGGAATTAACATCATAAAGTATCATCCCCAGCAATGAAGAGGCTGACAGATTGGCAAGGAAGGTGGAATACTACAGCAACCTGATACAAGCATAATTTTCAAAGAGGCAGAGAGTGTTATCAGGACCAGATACAGAAACGAATGTGACGCAGAGCATCCAGGACACACACACAATAATGCACATGACCAGCTCAGCAGAAAAGAACAAGTGATAATCTTTAGATTCCGCACGGACCACAACAGAATGGGATATCTTCTATTCAACAAGTTAAAGATAGGAACTACCGATGAGTATAAATGTTGCAGCAATAAATGACTTCTCAACATCTGCTTCAAAGATGCCCAACACATGAGGAACATAGGAAGCACAGGAACATAGGAAGCACAGGAACATAGGAAGCACAAATGTCCGTCACCAGCACCATTTTCGGAGACAAAAAATTATATGGAGATACAAATAACCTCTACCTGACCGCTGCTTTCATATATATTCAAGTTGACGTCTAAGAGTGTACGAAGAAGAAGAAAAATAATAAATAAAATAACACTTATTTGTCAAATAACACTTATTACTCATTGTTTTAGCTTTTGTTTCATGTATATCAAATGGATACAAGTAAGGTTACACAAGTGTAAAAATAGTGGAGTGACTTTTCGATGACCTGTAGTTTGGTTAACTAAAGTTATTACCGTACATACAACATATAGAGATTTACTCACGTAAGACGTTAAGATAGACATGTGTTCTGAGTGGAACTTTGTCTGTGATCTGGCACTGGTACATTCCCTCGTCGTCCTTGTGTACAGACTTGATGACCAGGTTCCAGTGAGAAATCTGTGCCATACATGAAGGTGAAGAAAGAGAGCACTGGTTCAATTATTGTACATCTTATATAGATTTCTGCGGTATCAAACACGTTTATAGCATAACATGTAGATTTATATAACATTATTCATTGACTCATTCAATTACCGTGCCTAGTGGCGTAGGAGAACAATTTATCAATTCTGCTGTTGACTTCTTTCCATGCCACGATGTCAAACTGTCCAGTATTTGTTGTCTTTGTCTTCCCCTATCTCTTTTTCCTTCAATCTTACCTGTTGTTACGATATATTCCAGCTTTCCTCTTCTCACAACATGCGCCCCCCCCCCCCCCTCCCCCCAAGGATTGCTTCTAACTTATTAACTGTTTCCTTTTCGCATGGGCCTCTTTCAGGACATCCTCATTACTCTTTTTGGCTGTCCAAGGTATTTTAAACATTATTCTGTAGACACTACATTTCTGTGGCCTACATAACATTATACCATAATAACAACGTCAACATATACATTTTACAAAATAACATAATATCATAACTTATATGCTCTATAATGCAAGGCTTTAAAAGAACATACCAAACATCTACGACACATTCAGCGATCTAAGGACATAATACTGTATTTATGTCTCGCCATGTTTTGGCGGGTAACTTACTCGTACTGTATAGATTGGCCGTACGAGGCACACTAGGAGATAAGGGGAAGGCAATGTAAAATAGACCTTGATGTAAGTGTCCGGTCATGTAGCGACCAGAGATCGTCGCGCCATTGTCCCGTCGTCGTGAAGGAAATAAACCAACAATTAATAGCTATTGTTGATTTCAAAATTGTAAGATAAAGTGGAAGCCAGCGCAAATGCTGCGGCGATTAGCAACGGACATCCGCTGAATAAGTGCCTGAAGTAATGTATGGAACTCAAAGAGAGAGATCAAAATGTTTCATTTTAGATAGACCTTCAGGAAAAAAAAAATCGTTAGTCAACGCTTACAAGTAGCGGTGGTCCAATAGCCATAGGGGAGTAAGTGTTAAAGACTTAACTATACTAGGCCCAACTTCCTGAAATAGGTTAACCAGTTCATTTCCTCATTGCCTGTGCCTTTACTAAGCTAAGAACAAAGTCCGGCACCCATTTAAAGCTTTATAGGTTCAGGCGTTAGGCTGTCAAATTTTGAACACGGAACCCGGTAACTTTGTTACTATAGACAAGCGCTGTAACTACTCCGACAACTGGACTCTAGCTCATACAGGGTGTCCCAAAAGTCCTTGTAGAATTATACGTTATTAAAGCTTAAAACTGCACAAGGACTTTTGGAACAACCTGAATAATTAAAGGAAGAAGAGAACAAGCCACCATTCTGGCTATGACATAATATGTGCGCTCTCTTCTCCTCTCCGGCAGTATTGAACTACATTTGTTGTGCATACTGAATTATGTGCATTATTCAATTGTTAGAACATTCTTTTTCCCTACTGTCATAGTTCACGATTCACGCTTCGATTCATGACAGGGCCAGACCAGCGTATCGCCCATTCCTGAGAGGTTAACTGAACTACTAAAACGTGATAATACCACATTGACTCCAGGTAGATGAGAGCATGAAGTGTTTGCTTAAGATTGCGTAATCACTTCCGACTCGACTGTTTGGGACAGGTGATTGTGGTTAAACGCAATCTTGGAAGAAATTTGGAAGAGTGAGCAGGAAGTGTGATATAAGTCAACTTTGACAACCTTTTACGGATATCACAACTCTATATATGGACGATGACTGTTTGAATTTTTCAAACTACATGAGGAAAAGTTTTCATAACATGTACTTTGAATGTATTGGCTGGCATTTGGGACGCCAATAAACAACGGCGCTGATTGGGAGTTCGTCAGAAAACGCCAGGTGGAAGCGTAGGCCGGGAACCTTTGATATAAAGTAGAAAAAGTTTAAAATATGGCACTGCATTCCAGAAAACGTCAACGTAGACAGCCCAGACCCTGCCACAGAAAAGAATTTGAGGAATTTTTCTAGCTGTCTAACAGAAGCGGAAATCACACCTCGCAAACGGAGAATGAAATCAGGAGCTTTGATCATGTTACCCTCATCATGTTACTAAATTTTGTTACCCTCTAAAGATTTTTGAACTGGAACGCCAGTCAGTTGCACGACTGCACCGTAACACAATCGAAACAAGAGTTGTAGATTCAGTATAGATAAACTCTTGTTATAACCGAAATGCAAATTATCTCATAAAATATTAGCACACTATTTAAATTTAAACATGTGAAATTCTGTGTTCGATTATAATTTTCTATGGCCATAAAAACGGCGCAGGTTCAGTCGTTCGACCAGATATGTCTTTACGTGTTACTACAGTTTGAAGTCATGGTTTACTTTATGTTGTTATGCATGGGGGCATATCTGGAGTCATCCTTATATGACCACCAGCTAAGCACACCAGACGAAAACCAGCTTATGGCCACCAAATGTTGTAAGTGGTTTTGCCACCAAATGTTGATGGTGTAGATGTAGAAGTATCACCACTAGACACCAGAGATGATGAAGGCGCAGAATTATGGTGTCTTTGGTCTGGTTTGTGTCTATGATATATATATGTAGTTTAACAGGTAGCAGTAAAGTAGAGTCTCTTCAGGACGTCACATAAACTCACGACGTAGAAAGTCAATGAATGTTGTAACTGCTAGTGACGTTTCCATCATTTATTGGGACGCCACAATGACAAAATGTGTAGACATTAACACGTAGAACAGTCTTCATTATATCGACATAGTCAGCACAACACTCGACAGCAGACAGCATAATAATGGTGAATCAAATAATGGGCTTCAATGCATCATAAACGACTGTAAATGTAATCAGGTGTGGAAACCATCATCCTTTTCTATAACAGTCGATATCTTTATAAATGTATAAATGTGGGACATTAAATTCCTTCTCCTTCTCTGACCTCCAACAAGACAGGCATGACTTCTGGAGTATCAAGAAATGTCCTCTGATTCCCTGTAATAACAACGGTATCAAACCAAAACTAACGTGGAACCGCCAGAGCAGCAAAGTCCAACAAGCAGATAGCCTTTAGGACATGCATCAACCCGATGCATAACAACATGGTGATTCGTGAGTTGAAAACTTCTCATAACGTAGACTCTTTCCCGCCCAGGGAAAGTTGACAACTAGGCACAAAATGTCAATCATAAAAGTTAGCGACAATGATAATCAAATGTAGAGCAATTACCTTCTCTTCAAGAATAAATACACAACTCACTCGCCTCCAGGCGCTTTGAATCACAAAAGGGAAATATCATCTAAGATGAACACTATAGAGGACTTCCATTTCCCGAACAATATAATATGACAGACGCTGAAAAAACGCGTCTGTCTCACTCGACAAAATCTGTGGCACTCTCGGGCGGAAGCTGGACAAAACCCACAACCAAACAACAGACATGCGCAGAACCGTTCGATTTGAATACAATTCACACAACGTCGAAGCTATGGGCACATTCTAAGAACTACACTTAAAATTGAGCCTTATAAGGATAGGAAATAACTATCGACGCAGGTTGACAAACGTTTACTAGAAAAGTGGGCCTGAGCGCTCCATAAATGGACATGACCCAACATCGGTCAACCAACAATAATACCGGCAACCGAAGGGCATAAGAACAGGTAACCACCTAAAGTAAAACGTAACTCCAATTCCAAGAGTTATTTACCTTGCATTAGAAAAAATTGCGTACACAGATAACATAGTGAAATTCTTATGTGTAACAGTGTGGTAAGTTGGGATTATATAAATAGTTATAGGGGACTTAGTGTATTGACTGAGATCAGCTGTGAATTTATCTGTATCTAATAAGTGTGGTGTGTTACAGATGACCTTACTTTGTTACCACATTTAGAGCTCAATCAGACTTATTCTGGAATATTGTGATGACTACGTTGAATGTCTAGGGTTATGATAGTGATGAAGTGTAAGTTCACAACAACCAACAGACAGATAAACACTTTTATTAAGATCCACAACACTTTACAACACTATGACAAGCACATACATATAACACTCTAGAACAGTGATGGCCAAGCTAAGGTTGGCCGAGGGCCAGATTATGGTAAAGGGTAACACCCGAGGGCCAGACCTATAAAATCCTTAAAAAATAACGTTCTGATATTTAGTGTTACATATATAACGAACCACGTACAGAAAGCAACGGCAAACTACTTTATTGCACATCTGCCAAGACATGTATACCAGTCTTCGAACTGAAATTACTGTTAAAAAAACAATAATGAATCTGTTGTTTTAATTTGTTTTGTAATATGACATGTAATTATTTATTTCAAACATACATTTGTGTGTTATTTCATTGTGAAGAGTGTGGCTTCAATCCACAATAAGAGGCCGGCCAAAACAGGTTGGCGGGCTGGTCAAAACTGGTTGGCGGGCCGGATCTGGCCCGCGGGCCGTAGTTTGGCCACCACTGCTCTAGAAGACTAGCTTAAGTAAGTCAAGTGTTAACTTTTAAATTATGTATTAGTTTCTTTCAAGAATAGATATCCTGATCAAACTACAGAGTGAATCAGGAATCACAATCAAATGTAAACACAATGTTTATGTACAAAATTTATACAAAGGATCTTTGTCCTGACATATAATATTTTTACAATATGTGTGTAGGGTTGTGATGTAGTATTATGAGGTAATACTGGCTTTTGAAGCTAGGTTGTTGTTTGTCATCACGACTTCACGTGTTTGTTACTGGTGGAAATAATATTGAAGGGTTCACAATTTCTTTTTAGTTGTAAAAACAATAACTGTCCCTCTTGATTTAGTATTACAGTCAATTTTAAGGTGGGTTATACAAGGGTGAGCTGATCTGGCTGACGAATTCTTAACTTATATGTCGGCGGCAGGAAAACTGTCTCCTCTGCTCGCTTGCTTCTCAGTTATCTTGAAATACACCACTGGTCGATATCTTGGACAAGGAGTCTGCTGCCAGCCCTCTTGATCCAGCAAAACTCAGACCAGGTGCTGCTCTAATACTTCAGTACCACGGCCCCTGAAATAAGAAGGTTGTACCTCCTTCTTCAGAACTAATATATAATATATTTCCACACTGAAGTACAGGAAATTATAAACACAGAGTTCAGCGCTGTAGGCCAACTGCTAGCTTCTCATGTAACAATATACACCAGTATTCCTCTCCCTAATGGTTACAACGCCTCTGCAATTCCAGCGTTAATTCCTTCTATACAATAGGATAGGTGTCATGTTACTATTTGGCAATCCCATATATGCCTATGCAGTTATACTCCTCTCTGACAAGCTTTTACATGGTGGAGCAATATCTAGGCTTTGCCTTCTATTTGCTACTGAACCACACACATACAGACACAATTTATCATTTCATATTCAATTTTCATATATATATATATATATATATATATATATATATATATATATATATATATATATATATATATATATATATATATATATATATATATATATATATATGAAATATGTCTAGCATACCACAATTCAAGGAAATATACACAAGTAACGTTGACTGGCGATGAGTTCTGGCACAATTTTGATCTGCCTTATCCCAGGCTTTTATTTAGAAAAATATTAGCTTGATCTCAACGCACTTGCTTCTCACAAAATTTATTTTCAAAACTGGCCCTGAACTGACGCTTCCATTTGACTATATCGAACGTTCTAACCAATGAGACCATGTTTACAAGAGTCTTTGAAGAAATTTTTACCCATCCTACACGTTGCCATTAACCACCATAATAGTACTTGCAGTTCGACTAATAAGGTTTCGCCTTACATATTACTACAGCCAATCAAATCGTATCTAACTTGTTGGCCTCATTTCCCCTAAAGCAGTGTTTTTCAAACATGCCATTATGAGCAAATATGATCTTGTGCTGTCAGACAACCCCACTATAGTATTTTGGCTATAATTTGTTAATTACTAGACTATTTGCGTAACACATAACATATTCTTTGTCAGCAAGTCCTAAGGCACACAAATATATAGGTTTAATGGGGCTAAGTGGCTTCATTCAAAATATGTATTATTATAGGATAGTCGTGTATTTGTTTTCTACCACCCGTTCACTTCCATACCAAGGGATGTCTTCTGTACTGTCAGACTAATGTCAGGAGCTTAGACATAAATCAGTAGACTGTCAGGTTTCCCAATAAGAGCTTAAACCTGTTTTCAAAACCTAACCTCGTATCGTTAGAGTTTTTTATTTACTGTTTATTTGAAAAAATCAGGTCTTCATGCCTTTCGCGTGGGATTGGCGTTCACTTTTTAATCGCGAGACGACGTGGTACAATTGCATGCGTTCCTCCGTGCATCTCTCTCTCTCTCTCTCTCTCTCTCTCTCTCTCTCTCTTCTAAGCCCGTCTGTCTTTTAGGTTAACGTAGTGTGTATAATGACATTAATGTAGTATTATATCTAGGTCATTATGCAGTTTGCGTATCTCAAGGTTTTCTAAGAAACACAGTACCAGTTTTTTTTTTGTTGAAACGCGTGTAGTTTATGCAGACGGAGCAGAAAAAGGGGGTTTCGTGTTCAGCCAGTATGGCGTTCTACAACACAGGCGTCCGCTATTGTGACAGCACTGATCTTTCGCCATTCTTCTTTCTTTCTATTGAATTACTTCGTTGGGCTTTACATTTATTTTCTAATTTATATATGTGGATTAGAATTTTTCACCACAAACAGCTACAGTATTCAATGTAGAAGTGAACCTGTCTGTGAGGCTAACTGCATCCTCATTCACTCTGGAAATCATCCGCACACTTCCAGGGATTCACCGTGTGGTGAAACATGTTGAGAACTCAGCATTGCACACTAAGCTTGGAGGAGTCACTTGAGCCCCAGACGTAACTCTGGCTTTTACCTGGTTGCATGCATGCAGAAGGATCTCACTATGGACCACATGATAGGCAAATGGAGCTGAGAAGTGGCTCTGTGTAGGACGTGATGAATCCTTGGGAGAGCCCAGAATCAGAGCACAGTATTTTAGCTCTGCATATTTGAAGAGCTCCCTTGGATGGCGGGGCAAGCACAGTATGCCACACGCTTCTTCCTCCTAGCTTGGGATTAGATGTGATGATCCTTTAAGTGCAACCAACGCTGGAGAAACTGGAGCTCATGACTTGAACTCAACATATTTCGGAATGGCAGAAAAGCCACAGTAAATGTCTAGATCTACAGTGTAGATAATCCCAAGGACACTTCAACTTGATATTTGCTGCAAAAGAGCGAAAAGCTCAGCAGCCCTAGTTAAACAACAACAACAACTTTATGTTCTCTCGGGAGTAAAACCAACGGACTCTCTGATTATTACACCAGCAAATAACGAGATGAAATATTGTGTGGATAAAGAAATTAAAAAAAAATCATAGGCAATAAAATACTGGCGCCGGTAAAGTTAGTGCTTGAGATAAGCTAATAAACACAAAACAGTAAAAGATAAGGAAAACGTAGCCATCCCTCACTGAACGTGT
Source organism: Oreohelix idahoensis (assembly GCA_024509875.1). Lineage (NCBI taxonomy): Eukaryota > Metazoa > Mollusca > Gastropoda > Stylommatophora > Oreohelicidae > Oreohelix > Oreohelix idahoensis. The sequence goes on along the minus strand of JAMPIV010008066.1, from coordinate 252,758 downwards.
CATGAGAAAAATATACTTACCTGTCCTTCCGCCATCCTGTGTTCCACCTGAATATTGTTTTCTCTGACCCACGTGAAAGTCCCCACCGTCATAAAGTGGTTATCCTTGGCTCCGAGGCGTCTCCAGGCCACCTGCAAAGTAGAAAAATGTCCGCATTAAATTAAATACGACAGAATGGTTTGGTTTGGTTTTAAGGAATATCTTCATTGCACACAGACAACTCCATCAGTGCTCCGATCTCCTCCCTTAGATCACACAAGGAGGATCTCAGCACAGTGCTGGAACTCCATAACACCGGCGAGAAGCCCAATGTGTGTATATAGGAATCACACATTCTATAAATATTTTTGTTGTGGGTAGGTTTCTAATTTTTAAATTTTGCCAGGGCAACGGCCCGATAGGCCTACTTTTACAATTTCCAACTGCCGTAGGATTTTTAACGTGCGCAACTTTCACACGGGACCTCATATTTTTTCGCTCTTATCCGAGAAGGCTATGCATCCGATCTCACTACCCAGGAGACCAGGCGGGAGTATGACATCATTAAGACCACTGATTCTGAAATTTTTTTTCCATAAATGCGACAGATTATTTCAAAGGACATCGAATCCTTGAAGGACGCTTCAGTTCACATGTTTGCGTCAGTGAGCATCAGTTCAGATAATAGTGGCATATAAAGTTAGATTGTCCTCCTTCCACACAATCTGCCTAAGGAAAATTCTCCGAATCTTTTGGCCAAACACCATCAGCAACCAAGAACTACTTATTCGGAGTAACCAGGAGGACATGCACACCATCATAGCTGGCAGACGCTGGAGCTGGGTTGGCCATGTCCTCAGAAGGGACCCTGATACCATCGCAAGAACAGCTATGCTATGGACCCCCGAGGGAAAGCGAAAGAGAGGCCGACCAAAAACAACTTGGCGGAGAACTGTGGAAGCTGAGATGCAAAGAATGAACCACAGTTGGGGCACTGTACGAAGGATGGCCGCCGACCGAGCAAAGTGGAATCAATTTGTTGCTGCCCTACAAGACGCCACCAGGCGTGATGGCCGCTGACTGCTTTGACGGTTGGCGGTTATGGATCAAAGAAGAAGAAGAAGAAGAAGAAGAAAGTTAGATAGATCACGTGAAAATAGATCAGGGTTTTGCGTTACATAAATTATGACAGAACCTCAGAAACCAATCCAAACAGTTGTGTCACTTAAATTATGACATACTTATAGAAGGCAGTGGGAAACTTCTAGTCTAAACAACAGATAGTAGAAAATCAAATGTTAACAAGAGCTAAAATTAGAATTACAAGCATGGATTCCAAGAAAATGTGACCAGACCATCATTGAGCGCAAGGAAATAGACAACTCTGAACGCAAGGAAATAGACCAGCTCTGAACGCAAGGAAATAGACCAGCTCTGAACGCAAGGAAATAGACCAGCTCTGAACGGAAGGAAATAGACCAGCTCTGAAGGCAAGGAAATTGACCAGCTCTGAGCGCAAGGAAATAGCCCAGCTCTGAACGCAAGGAAATAGACCAGCTCTGAACGCAAAAAAATAGACCAGCGCCGAGCGCAAGGAAATAGACCGGCTCTGAACGCAAGGAAATAGACCAGGTCTGAGCGCAAGGAAATAGACCGGCTCTGAGCGCAAGGAATTAGACCAGCTCTGAACGCAAGGAAATAGACGACCTCTGAACTCAAGGAAACAGACGACCTCTGAACTCAAGGAAATAGACCAGCTATGAAAGCAAGGAAATAGACCAGCTCTTAACGCAAGGAAATAGACCAGGTCTGAGCGCAAGGAAATAGACCAGCTTTTTGAGCGCAAGGAAATAGACCAGCTCTGGACGCAATGAAACAGACCAGATCTGAACGCAAGGAAATAGACCAGCTCTGAACGCAAGAAAATAGACCAGCTATGAACGCAAGGAAATAGACCAGCTCTGAACGCAAGGAAATAGACCGGCTCTGAACGCAAGGAAATAGACGACCTCTGAACGCAAGGAAATAGACGACTTCTGAACTCAAGGAAATAGACCAGCTCTGAACGCAAGGAATAGACCAGCTCTGAACGCAAGGAAATAGACGACCTCTGAACGCAAGGAAATAGACCAGCTCTGAACGCAAGGAAATAGACCAGCTCTGAACGCAAGGAAATAGACGACCTCTGAACGCAAGGAAATAGACCAGCTCTGAACGCAAGGAAATAGACCAGCTCTGAACGCAAGGAAATAGACCAGCTCTGAACGCAAGGAAATAGACGACCTCTGAACTCAAGGAAACAGACGACCTCTGAACTCAAGGAAATAGACCAGCTATGAGAGCAAGGAAATAGACCAGCTCTGAAAGCAAGGAAATAGACCAGCTCTGAACGCAAGGAAATAGACCAGCTCTGAGAGCAAGGAAATAGACCAGCTCTGAGAGCAAGGAAATAGACCAGCTCTGAACGCAAGGAAATAGACCAGCTCAGAGAGCACGGAAATAGACCAGCTCTGATAGCAAGGAAATAGACCAGCTCTGATAGCAAGGAAATAGACCAGCTCTGAAAGCAAGGAAATAGACCAGCTCTGAGAGCAAGGAAATAGACCAGCTCTGAGAGCAAGGAAATAGACCAGCTCTGAACGCAAAGAAATAGACCAGCTCTGAGAGCAAGGAAATAGACCAGCTCTGAGAGCAAGGAAATAGACCAGCTCTAAGAGCAAGGAAATAGACCAGCTCTGAGAGCAAGGAAATAGACCAGCTCTGAACGCAAGGAAATAGACCAGCTCTGAGAGCAAGGAAATAGACCAGCTCTGCTACCGTGTAGTTCCCGGGCGTCTCTTATATAAGACAAAGTCAGAATAGCACTACTACTCACACAGTCATGTCATTCAAGGCGACTAATATGAGGTTGTGTATGAGGTTGTGTATGAGGTTGTGTATGATGTTGTGTATGAGGTTGTGTATGGGGTTGGAAACCTCGTCATGTAAAGCAAATTGCTGCAAAAATCACCACTACAAAAACATGTGAATGTTTTTTAGCAGGCTTCCTGTAAGGGGACCAGCTGCAGTGGTAGTCCCATGCTCTACAGTGGTAGTTCCATGCTCTACAGTGGTAGTTCCATGTTCTACAGTGGTAGTTCCATGCTCTACAGTGGCAGTTGCTCTACAGTGGTAGTTCCATGCTCTACAGTGGTAGTTCCATGCTCTACAGTGGTAGTTCCATGCTCTACAGTGGTAGTTCCATGCTCTACAGTGGTAGTTCCATGTTCTACAGTGGTAGTTCCATGCTCTACAGTGGTAGTTCCATGTTCTACAGTGGTAGTCCCATGCTCTACAGTGGTAGTTCCATGTTCTACAGTGGTAGTTCCATGCTCTACAGTGGTAGTTCCATGTTCTACAGTGGTAGTTCCATGCTCTACAGTGGTAGTTCCATGCTCTTCAGTGGTAGTTCCATGCTCTACAGTGGTAGTTCCATGTTCTACAGTGGTAGTTCCATGCTCTACAGTGGTAGTTCCATGCTTTACAGTGGTAGTTCCATGTTCTACAGTGGTAGTTCCATGCTCTACAGTGGTAGTTCCATGCTCTACAGTGGTAGTTCCATGTTCTACAGTGGTAGTTCCATGCTCTACAGTGGTAGTTCCATGCTCTACAGTGGTAGTTCCATGCTCTACAGTGGTAGTTCCATGCTCTACAGTGGTAGTTCCATGTTCTACAGTGGTAGTTCCATGCTCTACAGTGGTAGTTCCATGCTCTACAGTGGTAGTTCCATGTTCTACAGTGGTAGTTCCATGCTCTACAGTGGTAGTTCCATGTTCTACAGTGGTAGTTCCATGCTCTACAGTGGTAGTTCCATGCTCTATAGTGGTAGTTCCATGCTCTACAGGAAGTGAAAAGGAAAATGATGAGGACCATGATGTTGCCGCCATCATTGTAGAAGCGTTAAAAACAGTCACTGAACGTGCACCTGGAATGTAATTCTCCGCTCAGCGACGACACTCTAAAACTTCCGGAGAGCGAACGAAGAAACACGCAAAATCGTAGTTACCGTTTTCATCCACCCTTTGTCAACGAACCAGATAATATTTACACTATCACTTGAAAACAAAAAGACAAAAAAACCTAAAGTGCAGACATGACTTTGTTTTGACAGGTCTTTCGTGCTTTTGCACGTGTTTATGTTCATTTTATGTTCTTGCACATCTGTTTTCTCACTGAAGTGACGAAGGGCACTTCAAAAGAAATTCAAGACAATAAAACCTCGACAAGAAATGGGGCATTAATCATAGCTTTAATCAAGGAGTTCAGCAGATTTTTTTTCTTCAAAGTTCAATGGCAAATAGTCTGCAGAATTCAATTTCCGGTAACCGTCTGCCCCAGCGCGTGATGACGCCACTACATTATCCCGTGCTTTTAAGATCAGTAGCGTTTTAATTAGCACATGATTGTTAAAAGGATGTAGACAAATGCTCGTCGACGCATGTTAGCAAGCACCTTATGAAAAGTAAATAAACCGTCCTGTGCGCCTAATCAGCGAGTAGTGGAACGAGTGCTCATGCTAGCTTTTAGCCATCACCGCTCATTCACAAGAGAAAGTAATCTGTCTTCCATACAACAACACATTCACTCATTATTAATATTCTTCTGTTTTTCTAATTACTTCTAGAAATTTCTTGTTAAAGCTGCTGTATTACTTCCTGAATTTCATTTCGAGGCGTCGTATTCTCCGTCTTCTTCCCCCCCCCCCCCTGTTGTTTTTTTATAGCTTGGGCCCACAGTGCAGTTGGCCCCTTGCAAGTAGCCTGTACTATAGCACTTCTGGCTGTGTTGGCACTTGTAGCAATTTATTTTACATCGTGATGTTGCCAATCTTTATCAATCAATCAATCAATCACTCAAACAATCATTCAACCAATCAATCAATCAATCAACGAACCAACCGACCAGCCAATCAGCCTACGTACACACCTACCTACCAGCCTACCTACCTACCTACCAATTTAAACCCCATACCGCATATGTGACATGATTAACTCCCCTGCTCCTCCGTAGTGGTCAAACAATGGCCAGGCTTAGAGTATAACGATGAGGGTATTCAAAGGTATCACCTTCGCTCAAGATTACTATTGACAGAGATATAAATAGAATACTCTTGACAGAGATATAAATATACGAATGATGCTTCTACTTTAGGAGACCTCACAGGAATTTAAATAAAAGCAAGCATAACAACTGAGATAATCTAAGCTGTCATGAACTTTTGTATTCTCCCGCCTCTTCTGTGAGGTAATATATTTTCGTTCATATTTCTGAACCCCCAGCTGGAGGTGATTTAGCAACTATTAATCTGATAGCTCAGTCTGGTTATATATTTGGAGTTTAACGGGTGCAGACATACACTTCACTCAATAGTGATTGAACCAACTATAGCTTTACAGTTAAGGACAAACAGGTTTAATAATCACTTATAGTTTAAGAATCGATGCTATTTATCATCATTTGATGATTTAAACTGTGGTGGAACGTATAAACAATTGTGAAATGTCCATTGGTTGCGTTGTTATGTTGCTTAGCTTCCAGTGTAGGGTCGGTTGGCGTCTGCTTCAACCGCTGTTGATTTCCACAGATGCCTTGGGACTGTCCTTCTCTCCAATAGTCAAAACTGTTGCAGCAGCACGTCTCTTGCACAAGGCCGAGGTAACTGCTTAGGTTGTCATGTCAAGCGTCTTCAAGACCCATCTGATGTTGGTGTTTCGTGTCGACTGCTGGCAGCATGTACCACAAACTTGTACTACAAACTGAAAGGAGACAAATGTCTCTGCTAAGTATTGAATCTCCGGACATAGTCACTAGGTGACCTACGCTTCCATCCACTACTTCATCTTCCTCAGAATTTTTACCCTCTCTGGGCGTTAATTTTAACCCTAGTGAGTCGGATGAAACTGCTTTTGGACAGTGGAAATCGATTATATATTTATATATATCAAATTTAATAAAATGTTTGTATAATAAATATGCACATCATGATATCATCCACTCACTGCTCGCTATGAAGCCTGGGACCACCTCTGCTGTTGGCTCCTTGTGAGGAAGCCTGCACGAAGCAGACCAGCTCTTGCAGTGGGGGTTCATGTGTCAAGTTATTTGCAGTGATGAGGTTTCCAGCTTCATATGTAACTGTACACACACAAGCAAATTATACGTGTCAAAATGCAAATATAAATTGGAAAAAGGTACATATTACAACTTACCAAAAGTTTTTCGGGCGAACACAGACTTTTTGCACAGGAAACGTCCGAATATTGTTGGACAACTGATTTAAGATGCCGTCGCTTTCAGATGAGTTAGGGGTCTAACTTAGAGCACTTGAAGTTGGATTCTAGAACTTAAGGCGCACAGTGATGTCTCTGGGGCTACTCTCTTCTAATCTTAGAATATTCCGTGTTCCTAGCTACCTATGATTTCTTCTTGAAGCAACTGGAAGTCAGTGAAGTAATCTTACAACGCTGTAGCATATAAGCGAAAATTTTCGCCTAAGCTCCCTGGTTGCTACTTGAGGAAAGGTCCAATCAAGAGCAGTCTATCTTTGCATCTCAAATGCCAGACTAATTGCAAATATGTGTCTGATCTTGGAAGGGGGTCTATTCCCCAGCCCTTTCGTGTAGAACATTGCTACATGACAGCATAAAATGGCATTTTCAAACTCCATGACCATATAGAGTTTCACCTGTCATGTTTACAAACTCACGACTTCACAGATCAAACATTATAATCTCCTCCAAGATGTAATTTTCGTGTAATTGTTTATCTCAATAAAGCCCATCTGCTGGAAGTATTACATCACTGTCCGTGTCTTACTCTTTGACAAGCTTGTCATCGACCGTGTATTTGGGCACGTCATGCGAGTAGAGAGAGACAAAAGGCACCCCTACACAGGAACATAGCTGACATCAAGGGAGCAAGAATAAAGAGGGGGATGTCTTGGATGGTGCAGGCTGAGTCAACTATTCGACAGGTAACCACAGTTGACAACATATTCAAGAGTGGAGTAAGTCAGATAAGAACTTGACGACCTACCAACAGGTTATCATCAGCCTTCTCAGAGAATGCAGAGCAATGGGAAAGCATAGCTGAAAATTGATCAAGTGATAAATGATAATGCCGGGGGATGATGACGCCATTGTGTACACTGGTGGTCTGTAGTCCGTGGTGAGAAATCAGGATGTGGCTTCTCTGCTAGAGTTAAGGGCAGGATCGTAGCTGAACATAGCGGTGTTTACAGACAACAACCTGAAGCAAAAAAATGGAAGTAGAGACAGCTACTTCGGCTTTAAGGAGATTGTCTGAAACTTCATTAACAAGGGCAGTTACTGTAGCAGACTTTCAGTCCACGCTACGGAAGATCCAAAATGGATGACTACGGCTTGAGTGGAAAACCTTCATAGAAGAATCGAATCTTCAAGAACTGGTGTGGATCTACTGTCCTGGTCATGCACGGGTGCCCGGCAATGGAAGAGCTGATAAACAAGCTTCAAGAGCACATATAATAGCTGCATTGGATATTGACAAGAGAGAAATACTAAGGATAATTATTGATGCCTATTAAATAATGACACTGCAATCAATGAGTCACCAAGGCTAAAATTTCTAGAGTTTTGCATTAGGCGTAAGACTGGCAGGGGTGAACGTAAGAGAGGATGCGTCCGGGGTATATACAACCAGCGCGCAACAGGAACAATTAGCACTCATACTCTTCGACGTTTGCAGAGGGAGACTGAGCACCTATGTGTTTGCCGAAGTGCAATGATGTCCATTCTGAACAACAATAACAATAACGATAACATGTTTGCAAACTAGCACATTATCATGGGACAACATGGTTCCGTGTATCTTCCTAAACAAAAAGTCTGGGTTAACAATAGGAGTATCGCTCAGTACAGACTCTTACTCCGGTTGGAGCTGGCTATAAGCGAAAAATCAATGTGGCAAGTTCGTTCCTTCGCTACACGTCGCCGATAACAAAGGAGAAAATAACTAGGAGAGAAGAGTGGGTGAGAGGTATGACAAGATGTGATAAGAAAACCTTGGACGATGAAAGAGAAAACGACGAATACTGGAAGAATTAGCACGTAAAATGAATGGTAAAGTAATAATGCCGGAGAGGAGTGAAGACCAGAAAAAAAGAACGAACATATTTCATGACGGCATAATAGTTGAAAAGGTGAAGGTATACGGGCAGACGGATGATAGCGTGTATCCTCGGGAAGATAGCATCACGAGATGGACGTGAAATACCCTGAAATAGCGTACCATGAACACAGACGTCTTTTTTAACATGCTAGTAATATTTTATATTTCATTAAGTATTATAATGAACCAACAACGACATTTTCCTTTCTTTTTATACATGCTCATTCCGTAAAGAGTAGGACTGAAATTTTGGTTTTCGATCAAAATTAAGTCTTGGTGTGCTATCATACTCTGTTTCTGCAAGATATATATTTACGTTTCGATCCACATTCTCTTGGATCATACTCTGTTCATGGTCTTTTCTTTTGTCATCTTATAATCTCTGAAACATCAGCAGCTAAAATATTTGCAAATAGTATTCGTTTCTACCATGTCTTTATATAAAGATATAAATAAATAAATAAATATAATAACAATAATTTTTTTTTTTTTTTTTTTTTTTTCGTTCGCCCGCTAATACTCGAGGCGAAATCTCAGGTTATTATTTTATGTCTAACCTGACATTGATTTTACGTGAGTATCCCTTTATTTCTTGTACAGAGACAGGTGTCCCTCGCCATTCAGGCAAATACTCGCCGATTTCGGAGGTACCCATTGCAGCTGGGTCGGCTCAGGAGCCGCCAGTCCCTGGTCGACGACACTGCTTCAAATGTTCTCGCCAGGTCTCGAGTTAATCCAGTCCAAATCACGGTCGACGAAAAATCCTCAAATGCCGTCGCCCGGGTTTGATCCTGTATCACCCGGTCGCCAGAGCGGTGTTGTAACCACTACGCTAGCGCGGCTCCCATAACAATAATAATAATAGTCGCTTCAGTCATAACCGACTATGGGAATGCGCCCCTGAGGTGACAGCCCTCAGCTGCTTACTTTCCTGGTGTTCTTTTCGACGTTTTCTCCTCTCTTCTGCGTGTGTGAGCTTTTTTTCGCTCCAACTGAGGTGGCGCCGCAGATAGCATAGCCACTTGGTGCGATCGGCAGCTTCATCTTCCTAGGTTGCTGGATTTATGTCCAGTGCCCTCATGTCTCTCTTGCACACATCTTTGAATCTCAGCTGCGGTCGCCCTACTGTTCTTTTGCCATCTGCCAGTTGTCCGTAGAAGATATCGGTCGGGATGCGACCATCTTCCATGCGTTGGACATGGCCAAGCCAGCGTTTTCTGCGCTGTCAAAGCAGTGTATACATGCTTTGAAGGCCAGCACGTGACAACACCTCGATATTTGTCAATTTATCTTTTCACGAAATGCCGAGTATGTGGCGCAGACACCGTAGATGGAAGATATTGAGCCTTCTTTCTAGCTTAGCATAGGTTGTCCATGTCTCCCTACCATACATAAGTGTACTGGTGACGCAGGTGTTATATACCGCAGCTTTGGTCTTCATTGTGAGTTTGGAGTTTCCCCAAACACGCGATGTGTGGCGAGCAAAGGTAGCTGCAGCTTTGCCAATGCGGCTGTCAATTTCTGTGTCCAGAGAGAGTTTGTCATTGATGGTAGACCCCAGGTATGTGAAGTAGTGCCCCACTGCCAATTCATAGTTATCAATAGTGATAACTAGTGCAGCACCGACATCCTGACTCAGCAAATTTGTTTTCTTTAGACTTATTGTGAGGCCAAAGTCCTTGCATGCTTGGGTGAAGCAATTCATCAAGTTCTGAAGCTCCTGTTGGCTTTGAGTGATGACTGCAGTGTCATCAGCGAATAACAAGTCTCTTATTGTGACCCTTCTGATTTTTGCTTTTGTATTCAGCCTTGCGAGATTAAATAGACGGCCATCCGACCTAGTGTGAAGGCATATTCCTTCAGTTGCATCTCTGAATGCATGTTTCAAGAGTAAGGCAAAGAAGATCCCGAAGAGGGTCAGAGCCAGAACGCAGCCTTGTTTAACGCCACTTCGTATGTCAAAGGGCTGTGATGTGCTTCCAGCATACTGGACTGTTCCCTTCATGTCCTCATGGAATGACTATAATTTCCAGCAATTTAGCAGGACAGCCTATTTTCAGGAGGATTTTGAACAGTCCATCCCTACTAACCAGGTCAAATGCCTTTGTGAGGTCTATAAAGGCGATATATAAAGGTCTTTTCTGCTCTCTTAATTTTTCCCGAAGCTGGCGGAGAGAAAAGATCATGTCTGTTGTTGATCTACCAGCTCGGAATCCACACTGTGACTCTGGATATATGCGCTCAGCTAACTTATGTAGTCGCATTAACATGACACTGGCAAAAACCTTACCAACAATCCTAAGAAGAGAGATGCCACTGTAGTTACTGCAATCACTTCTGTCTCCTTTATTTTTGTACAGTGTCACAATCTTGGCATCTCGCATGTCTTGAGGAATAGTTGTCTCTTCCCAGCAATGGCGCAGCACCATATTCAGGGATGTAATAGCGTGCTCTTACAGCATTTGATTAAATTGGGAGGAATCACATCACTGCCTGGTGCTTTGCCAGAGGCCAAGCTATCATTGGCCTTGTTGAGTTCTTTTAATGTTGGTTCAGCATCCAGTTCCTCCATAGTTGGCAGACATTTGACAGCATCAAGGGCTGCAACGTGACGGTATTTTCTCTAGTGTAAAGCTCAGAGTAGTGCTCAACCCACCTCTCCATCTGCTTACCCTTATCAGTTAGCTTCTCTCCGTTGATGGTTTTTAGCGGTGCCGTCTTACTTTTTGGGGGGACCAAGGGCTTTCTTTATACCGTCATGCATTTATCTAGTATTGCATGTTTGCGCTGCGGTCTGGATGCTCTCACTGAGCTGGAGCCAATAGTCATTTGCACAACGTCGAGCAGTTTGTTGAACTTTGCTTCTCGTATCTTTCAGGATCTGTAAGGTTCTAGCACTCGGTGAATGTATGTATTCAATCGCAGCACTGCGCTTAGCTTCAATAACAGGTGTCATCACATCCGATGAAGCATCGAACCAGTCATTTGACTTCGCTGTTTTCTTACCAAAGTTGGCAAGTGCAGTACTTTGAATGGTGTTCCGCAAGTGCTCCCAGTTCTCTGTAACAGTATCACCATGATGTGGGCTACTGAGCACTTACTTGAAGGTCGCGGTAAATTGAGCGATCATGACAGGGTCTGGCATCTTCCTGGTATCAATGCGTGGTTTCCCTTCATGTCTGACACGATGGAGTTTTCTGGGTTGTGCTTTGATTTTGTAGCAAACCAAGGAGTGATCTGTATCACAGTCTGCACTATGGTACGAGCGCGTGGAGAGCACAGACCTAAGAAGTGGCATTCTGACGAGAATCGGATCCAGTTGGTGTCAGTGCTTGGATCGTGAGTGTCTCCATGACACCTTATGCTGGGGTTTTGTCTGAAAGTAGATGTTGGTCATGCAGAGGTCATGATGGACACACAACTCCAAGAGCCGTTGTCCATTTTCATTCATCTTGCCAATACCAAACCTGCCAAGACATGAAGGCCATGAAACATTAGCGTTAAAGTCACCAAGGAGAACAAGCTGTTCTTGCCTAGGTGTGCTTTTGATGACTGCTGCTAGATTCTCGTAGAACTCGTCTTTAGGTTCTGAGGTAGAGTACAGAGTAGGAGCATACACACTGATAAGGGTGATGGGACCTTAACTAGTTTGCAGGCGGAGCGTTAACAGGCGTTCTGATCCATTCTCGCCTGGTTCAACTATTTTAGTGAGCGATTTTTTAAACCGCAAAACCTACTCTGTGTTCTCTAGTTTTATTAAGGTCTTTCCTTTGCCAATATAATGCGTAGTCCTTCTCGCTCACCATTACTAAGCCTGCCAGGCGCGTTTTCTAAAGTGCAGCTATATCCACCTGAAGTCGTTTGAGTTCGTCATAAATTACGACTGTCTTCCTGACATCGTTTATGTCCTGTAGGTTTTCGGACAGTCCAGTTCGGACGTTCGAATATCCCAATCTGATAAGTTGTTTATTTCTATTACTTCTTGTTTTTTGATAATTGCTTGGTGCAAAATTTTCTGTCCACAGTTCGGGTTTGACCCTAATCCCCATGCACCCAATGGGGAAAATTAATATTAGACAAACATAAAGGTATGTTTTCAGGCACTCGTAAGAAATAAAGAAGTAGAACACTTAGACAACAGAAAAACAACAGACGTGAGTGGCTTACCCAGTGTTCGAACACCGTACCTTCCGTACGACAACACCGCCCAGCTATACAAGCGAATCACACTAACCTCACGGCCAGCTAGGCATCCCCAATGGGGAAAGCAGACAGTGGCGGGACATAACCTAATTGACTGGGGGCTGCCCAGCTCGAAGCGGGTGGTAGCTGTCTAGTGAGATCCTAGAACCTCTCCCACTGTCGGAAGTAGCCCCTGGCGCCATTTTATTATTATTTATTATTATTCCTTTGACCGCCGACCGACTAAGCAGTCTTCGGCCATAACACCTTGCGGCGTCATTGGGCAAAATGCTTATAACCGGTAACTGCTACTTCCCGTTTTTCGCCGACACCTATAGGGTGAAGCTGGACTGTCCTCTCCAGGGCGCGAGCTTGGGCACAGTTATAATGGAGATCAAGCTGTTGCCCATGTGTCGCATAGAGATTATGATCAATAAATTTTCTATATTCTCTTCTTTTTTTCTACCCGTGTCCTCTATTTTATTATCACTCTTTATCCTTTTCCTGTGTTTTTCGCATTCGTACGTTTGCGACTATAAACATTACTATTTTCCCATTCAAACTTTCGCCTGGTTTCGTTTTCTCATTTAGAAACGCAGTAGATTACCTAACGTGTCAGTCCCTTGCATGAGATAATTTTAGGTGGGATTTCAGTCTATCAGACATGATGAGCAGACAAATTGTCTACATTTGCACCTGTCACGCGAGTTTCCTTGGCTGAGTTTCTCGGTGAGGTGTGAATCGCGCCAGACATGCTCGCTCAGAGCAGACAGAGTGTCTAGCATTTCTCAGCTGACACGCGCGCTCTCGGTCAGTTTGTTAACGTAGGTGTGAAGACGCACTGGTGGCAGTTACGGCATGCGTCTAAGTTAACGTAGGTGTTAGGAGAGGGGAGAGATCGGGTTTTTGGAAATAGTAGGAGCCTTTGTCGGGTTTAAGATATTAACCAGAGTTTGAAACTTGATATCACTCATTCTCCATTTGCAGTAGACGTGGTCACTTCGTTCTAGATACTTAAACTTATAAGTGAAAACTCATAGTTTCGTTGTGATACCGTAGTTCTGTGTTGAGGTAAATATTATATTTAATATATCTAGATTTTGCGAGTGATTAAGTGTTAAATCGCCTATTTTATCCTACTAGTTTCTTTTGTGCAGAGTGATTAATTTATAAGTCTGTTATATTCTCTAGTCGACGAGTTACAGTGGAAAAACAGAATAAATTATAATTTCTAGCTTAAAATCATGTAGCTATAATGAATTTAATTTAACTGCTAAATAATCAGACGAGAATAAGTTTTCTAAACTAACTTATAAATGCTAGATGCCTCATGAGTGTTGACGGAATACGTATGTATTCTTAATTCATGATGATTGATTTTTATATATAACTTATTTCACGGGAAAGTTTAAACGTCAAGTCAAGCTCTACGCTTGCAGTTCAAAATGTAAGTTATATCGAAAACATAATATGTAACATATTTCATATGTGTTTTTTTCTTTATTCAGTGAATACTTGGGTAACCCAAACTTTGCTGGCGTTTAGTACAGAGACAAACCTGTGAGATAGATAAACATTTTATATCTTTAACCACGTGGGTTTTTCAAGTAACACCTGTCTGATAGGGCGTGTGCCTTCAGAGATAGACAGAATACCAATCCCACTAACGGGTTTTTAAAAAAAGAATAAATGCTTATACTGGGCCTTTGAGCCAGATCATATTTCTTCATTAACTCTAATGTACATGCTGCCTTGTGGCGAGAATAATTAGAGAAAAAACATTAACTTTTCCGACATTATTTGACCAAGTGTGTGGTGAACCAAGATTATCTGTTGAGAGAAGTTGTCCACCGGTCATCTTCCTAATTAAGGGAAACCTCGTGTTCTGACACTGTGTGCCCGCTGAAACCCTAACTCTTACCTCGTGCATAAGTTCTTCTTCTTCCGTCCTTAGCCACCGACCGTCAAAGCAGTCAGTGGCCATTATGCTTAGTGGCGTCTTAGGGCAACAGCAGATTGGTTTTCTTTGCCATTGTTTCCCATCACGCCTAATGGCGTCTTTAGGGCAACGGCAAATCAATCCATTTGCTGTTGTTTCCGTAATCGAAGTGACTGGCAAACGGGTGATCAGCCCGTTGGGTCGTGCATAAGTGACATTAACTTAAATCTGTAAAGAAAGAACGATCGCCTGAAGAGGACGCTCCCCGGACACGTCGAATGAAACCAATATCTGCAGAGCTGGGAATCCGCTTCATCCACAGATAGACAGATTAAACGAAGTGTACACTAAGGCTTGCGCCAGACGGCGAACAACCACACGATTGTAGGTAAAGTTGTGTGAGTCAGGGCCCTGATGAAAGAACCGAGTGAAAGTAGACTGAAGGATGTTCTTCGTTTGATTCACTCACTTTGTAACTTTCCTTATGCAAGATTTTGTTGCTAAACTATATTTTTTCCTTAGAATAGATACTGCTATCAAGGTCAGTTCATACCTTCAAAAGGGGAAAATATTAGACCCAAATCATATGTATCTGTGACTCTTTGGGCTATCATCGTTCTCCTAACGGGGCTGGGGGCTAAACATCGAGTGAAGATTATAACTGTGGGTCTATCATTTCTTGTAGAAATTCCTTGATTTTTATGACTATTTGTATATGCTTTGATGTAAATTTTGGATGTTGTGGTGGTGGAAGTTTATATTGATAATTAAACTGCTCTTTAACTTAATCAGCGTATTGGTCAGCTCGTTCTAGAAAATCTATATAATAATTTATTATAGTTTTCCCACGTCTGTACGTCTAACTGTCGTCTTGTATGTGCGTGCACGTGAGTGGATAGAACTATATATATATATGTAATATATATGCGTTTAGACTGTCTGACTCCTCTAAATCTGTCGTAGAAGATAGGTGAAAGAGAGAAGATTTCTCGATTTCAGAGACAGCCTCTATCACAGTCTACCATCTCACTCGTGGAAATCTATTTCTACTACTATCTCTCACCGTGACTATCACTTATTCTAATCTATTCAGAAGGGACCAACCCAAGTCTTAATTCTCCTATCGAAAATCTACGACAAATGTGGTCTCGTCCGTAGGATTTTTTGGAACTTAGAATAGGAAGACGAGTACGATAAATATACTTGCTCGTCTGTAAGATTCTTTATTCTGATATAGAGTAAGAGTGTGATGTCTTGTGAGTTTTGTATCTTTTAAAAATAATGTATCCTCTAGACGAAACGATCTGTTTATGGGCGTGCTGACCACACAATTAATAATTGTTTTTTCCACAGCATTTTTGAGCATATATACATTTGAGTTACAGGTTAATTTTGTCGGAATATATGTTAATTAGTGATTTTGTAATACTAACGCTGGTAAAGTTCGTGAGTGTATAACATTCACAGGGTTCTGAAGAAGTAGGTGTTTGAGCTAAGCTAAGGAGTGCGTTCAGACAATTACGTCCTGTAAATTGCCTCCCTTACCCTAACTGTCTTCAGGGGTAAACTTATAGTGGATTAAAAAATTAAGGGATTTTTTTTTCTCCTTAAATCTTTGCAATAATTATTTTGTTTCCACTGTAGCAACTTATTTTCAGTGAGTAATCTTTACTACCATTTATTTGGCGTAGTTGTCTGCATTAGGTGCTTTATTGCCGATTAATAGCAGCGATAGTGAGATACTATATTTTGGAGGAGGTATCCCAGGTTAAAGTATATCATCTTTTGTTTTGGTATTTTCTCGTAAGTGGTAGGAACCAGTGTATCCTTTTCTTATCTCTTTCTCGTCTAAGTCTTAGCCACGGATTTACTATGGCAGAAAGGGCGAAGCTTAGGCAACTCCTCAGGGACGAGGCAAGAGAAGAAGGTTTGGGAGAAGAAGCGAAAGCTTTTGTCAGCGACGAACTTGAGAGATATAACGCGGAGAGGAAAGCAGCTGAAGCTAAAGAGGAAAAAGAAGAAGCTAGGAGGAAGGAAGAAGCAACCGAAGCTAGAGAGCAGAAGAAGATTGACGAAGAAATGGAAATTAGCAGGATGCAGCACGAGAAAGAGAGGGAGGAGAGAGGAAAGAGAAAAGAGACAGCATGAGTTGGCTCTTAAAACTCTAGAATTCCAAAGTCGTGGTGCTGCCTCTACTTCCAGCAATGGAGAGTCTTCTCCTCATTCTTCTTTGACTGATCCTTCTAGTACTCAATCTACTCACCTCACTGCTATGTCTTTTGCGCTAGAATCTTTCCCTTGTCCGAATGAGAAGATTGACAAGTATCTAGACAAATTTGAGAAAATTGCAACTCTCTACGGTTTAGAGAGGTCGCGTTGGAATATGAAGCTTTCCCAGGCTTTGAAAAGTTCTGTGTACGATGTGTATGCAAAACTGGAGAGCAGCCAACTAGTCAATTACGATGTGTTGAAGAAAGCGTTACTGGAGCGCTCTGAAATAAATGCTCGCAAATTTTTGCAACTGTTTCGCAACAGCAGGAAAGAGAGCTCTGAAACTTTTCAGCAGTTCTCGTCTCGTTTGAAGGGATACTTGACTAAGTGCCTAGAGCTCTCGCAGCTCCCCTCTACCTATGAATGTCTTGAGGAATTTGTTATAACAGAACAAATAAAGAACACTTTGTCTGCTGATACCTGGAGATTTCTAGCTGAGCAGGGTGCAGAAAAGCTTGAAGACATCCTAGAAAAGTCTGAGCGTTATCAAAACGCGCTGGCCGAACTGCCGGCCATAAAACGTAAACCGACAGAAGAGCATTTTCGGAAGAATAATCTAGACCAATCTTCTCATGCTTCTAATCAGAATAACCACAGAGAAACTGGACCTCAAAACCCCCCTCCTGAAAAATCTAAGTTCTACAAAACCAAGTATCCCAGCAACCACAGTAAACAGTCTGATTAACCCGACCGCCCTTCATGGCAGCGCAGCCAGAAAGGACAAGGTGGCAAAGGAAGGTCTCCTGAGCACGGGACTAATGATCAGAGTGAGCACACCGAGCCTAAACGCATCGGATGCTTACTAACAGTCTCGCAAGGCGGAATTATTAACAGTGATTCCCAACCTGTAGGGGATACACCCTCAACGCGAGGTACTGTTACATTGAACGGTTCTCAAACGTTTTGTTTATTTCTCACGGGGCTTTCTTATGATTGCATTGTTGCCAGACACCTGGTTAAACCCGGTCAAGAGACAGGAGAGACCATCGAACTTTGTGGAGTCTCTAAGAGTGATGCACCTACAGCGCTTCCCATCGCACTGGTGGAGATCCACTCTGATTTTGTCAGAGGCGAGATCAAAGCGAGTGTTATGGATGACCCCATCTACCCAGTCATACTTGGCGGGAGATACGTGTTTATTGGGAAACAGGAAGAGCCGATTGTGGCAGCAGTAACTACAAGAGGGCAAACCAAGAAGGAACGGGAGCCCGCGCTTAATTTGTTACCTATGGAACTTAAAGAAGCGCAACAAAAGGACCCTACTTTGACACCCTGCTTCAGGAAACTGCCCATGGCTAAGGAACCCAGACAACACGGGGACATTTTTTCTAAGGATGGCGTACTTTATCGCAGAACGGGCAAGCCTGACCAAGGTTACAACCAGCTCCTAGTACCGAAAGAGTACAGAAGCCAAATCCTAGAAATGGGGCACTCTCTTCCCTTCAGCGGACATATGGGACAGAACGCCCCAAACCAACGAATAACCACTCAATATTGGTGGCCAGGAGTAAATACTGAGATTATCAGGTATGTCAAATCCTGTGCCCAGTGCCAACGTGTGCCACCCAAGCAACGGGCACCCCCAGTCTCTTTGGGTGAAATGCCAATAGTGGGAACACCATTCAAACGGGTTGTGATCGACATTTTAGGACCCTTAGAAAGGACTAAAAGAAGGAACAGGTTTATCCTGACCTTAGTCGACACATGCACTTTATGGGCAGAAGCTATCCCGCTAACATGCGCAGATGCCAAGCATGTCGCAGAAGCCCTCGTGCAGATTTTCACTCGGTTGGGATTCCCTCAGCAAGTGTTGACGGATAACGGATCCCCATACCGAAACCTGTTGATGGATGAGATCGTGAAGATCTTGAGGACCCAACACATCTACACAAAGCCTTATACTCCGGCCGGAAATGTGCTCGTGGAACGTGTTAATGGAAACCTCAACATGATGTTACGTAAACTGGCACAAGTGAAACCTGAAGATTGGGATCTTTGTATTCCTGCAGCTTTATTTGGCTACAGAGAATCTCCTCATACTTCCATAGGATTTCCGCCAGCTACGCTTTTATTCGGCAGACCTATCAAGGGGCCGCTTGAAGCCTTACTATGGTCGCTGACAGACAAGAAGGCTGATGAGACAGTTGTCTCAGCCAGTAAATAAGTATCGGATTTAAAGGAAAGGTTGAAACTAGGATGGGACCTAGCAACGACTAACTTTAAGCGAGCACGCACAAAGCACGCTAACCGATACAGGAAAGTCGCGAAAGAGAGAGAATTGGAAGCAGGAGAGAAAGTTTTGGTGTTACTCCCTACCGGGAACAACCAACTGAGGATTGGATGGCAAGGGCCGTTTACCGTCCTGAAAAAGATTTCTAAGGCTAACTACCAGATCTCTATTCAAGGAAAGGAAAAGGTTTTCCATTTAAATCTGTTAAAGAGATACTTGGAAAGACCGGTGCTGACCTCCGAACACAAGTAGACTTGAGTAGGAATTGGAGAGAGATGGAGGGGGAAGATGAGAGTGAAGAAGACAGACACCCTGAAGCTACGGATATAGGAAATTTATTTCCATAACGTAGACATGGAGTGCTTCCATATCTTAAAGGGGGGACGTTCTGTCGCATAGAGATTATGATCAATAAATTTTCTATATTCTCTTCTTTTTTTCTACCCGTGTCCTCTATTTTATTATCACTCTTTATCCTTTTCCTGTGTTTTCGCATTCGTACGTTTGCGACTATAAACATTACTATTTTCCCATTCAAACTTTCACCTGGTTTCGTTTTCTCATTTAGAAACGCAGTAGATTACATAACGTGTCAGTCCCTTGCATGAGATAATTTTAGGTGGGATTTCAGTCTAACAGACATAATGTGCAGACAAATTGTCTACATTTGCACCTGTCACGCGAGTTTCCTTGGCTGAGTTGCTCGGTGAGGTGTGAATCGCGCCAGACATGCTCGCTCAGAGCAGACAGAGTGTCTAGCATTTCTCAGCTGACACGCGCGCTCTCGGTCAGTTTGTTAACGTAGGTGTGAAGACGCACTGGTGGCAGTTACGGCATGCGTCTAAGTTAACGTAGGTGTTAGGAGAGGGGAGAGATCGGGTTTTTGGAAATAGTAGGAGCCTTTGTCGGGTTTAAGATATTAACCAGAGTTTGAAACTTGATATCACTCATTCTCCATTTGCAGTAGACGTGGTCACTTCGTTCTAGATACTTAAACTTATAAGTGAAAACTCATAGTTTCGTTGTGATACCGTAGTTCTGTGTTGAGGTAAATATTATATTTAATATATCTAGATTTTGCGAGTGATTAAGTGTTAAATCGCCTATTTTATCCTACTAGTTTCTTTTGTGCAGAGTGATTAATTTATAAGTCTGTTATATTCTCTAGTCGACGAGTTACAGTGGAAAAACAGAATAAATTATAATTTCTAGCTTAAAATCATGTAGCTATAATGAATTTAATTTAACTGCTAAATAATCAGACGAGAATAAGTTTTCTAAACTAACTTATAAATGCTAGATGCCTCATGAGTGTTGACGGAATACGTATGTATTCTTAATTCATGATGATTGATTTTTATATATAACTTATTTCACGGGAAAGTTTAAACGTCAAGTCAAGCTCTACGCTTGCAGTTCAAAATGTAAGTTATATCGAGTACATAATATGTAACATATTTCATATGTGTTTCTTTCTTTATTCAGTGAATACTGGGGTAACCCAAACTTTGCCGTCGTTTAGTACAGAGACAAAACTGTGAGATACATAAACATTTTATATCTTTAACCACGTGGGTTTTTCAAGTAACACCTGTCTGACAGGGCGTGTGCCTTCAGAGATAGACAGAATACCAATCCCACTAACGGGTTTTTTAAAAAGAATAAATGCTTATACTGGGCCTTTGAGCCAGATCATATTTCTTCACTAACTCTAATGTACATGCTGCCTTGTGGCGAGAATAATTACAGAAAAAACATTAACTTTTCCGACATTATTTGACCAAGTGTGTGGTGAACCAAGATTATCTGTTGAGAGAAGTTGTCCACCGGTCATCTTCCTCATTAAGGGAAACCTCGTGTTCTGACCCTGTGTGCCCGCTGAAACCCTAACTCTTCCCTCGTGCATAAGTGACATTAACTTAAATCTGTAAAGAAAGAACGATCGCCTAAAAAGGACGCTCCCCGGACACGGTGAATGAAACCAATATCTGCAGAGCTGGGTATCCGCTTCATCCACAGATAGACAGATTAAACGAAGTGTACACTAAGGCTTACGCCAGACGGCGAACAACCGCACGATTGTAGGTAAGGTTGTGTGAGTCAGGGCCCTGATGAAAGAACCGAGTGAAAGTAGACTGAAGGATGTTCTTCGTTTGATTCACTCACTTTGTAACTTTCCTTATGCAAGATTTTGTTGCTAAACTATATTTTTCCTTAGAATAGATACTGCTATCAAGGTCAGTTCATACCTTCAAAAGGGGAAAATATTAGACCCAAATCATATGTATCTGTGACTCTTTGGGCTATCATCGTTCTCCTAACGGGGCTGTGGGCTAAACATCGAGGGAAGATCATAACTGTGGGTCTATCATTTCTTGTAGAAATTCCTTGATTTTTATGACTATTTGTATATGCTTTGATGTAAATTTTGGATGTTGTGGTGGTGGAAGTTTATATTGATAATTAAACTGCCCTTAAACTTAATCATCGTATTGGTCAGCTCGTTCTAGAATATCTATATAATAATTTGTTATAGTTTTCCCACGTCTGTACGTCTAACTGTCGTCTTGTATGTGCGTGCACGTGAGTGGATAGAATTATATATATATATATATGTAATATATATGTGTTTAGACTGTCTGACTCCTCTAAATCTGTCGTAGAAGATAGCTGAAAGAGAGAAGATTTCTCGATTTCAGAGACAGCCTCTATCACAGTCTACCATCTCACTCGTGGAAATCTATTTCTACTACTATCTCTCACCGTGACTATCACTTATTCTAATCTATTCAGAAGGGACCAACCCAAGTCTTAATTCTCCTACCAAAAATCTACGACACCATGCAGCAAGTTCCCCCTCTCCACGCAGCCGGTAGATCCAAAGGAACGGAAGTAGCCGATTCAGTTTAGTACCAGCCACGTCGCAGGAGTTGCCAGAATAATGTCGAATTAACATTAGACTGCCTTAGGGACTCCGATCTGCTTGTTATATATATATATATATATATATATATATCTATATATATATATATATATATATATATATATATATATATATATATATATATATATATATATATATATATATATATATATATATATATATATATATATATATATATATATATATATATATATATATATATATATATATATATATACCCCCCCCCCCCCCCCCCCCCAAACAAAAAAGTGCATTATTGGCTGAGATCATTATCATGACACCCACACAACTATGGTACACAGGACCCGTGGACGACTCAGACAGTTTAAAGACACAATCACTAATATAACTTTCCTATAGATATATTATGAAAACAGACATGTTACTGATTATGTTGCAGGAGGATGGGGAGGGAAAATGAAGATGATAACAGCAATATTTTTTATATCTAGTTTGTTTCTAGCTATGTTGTTAAATAGTTTTTTTTAATCTAGCTTGTTTCTAGCTATGTTGTTAAATAGTTTTTTTTATCTAGTTTGTTTCTAGCTATGTTGTTAAATAGTTTTTTTTAATCTAGTTTGTCTCTAGCTATGTTGTTAAATAGTTTTTTTTATCTAGTTTGTTCTTAGCTATGTTGTTAAATAGTTTTTTTTTTAAAATTTAGTTTGTTTCTAGCTATGTTGTTAAATAGTTTTTTGTATCTAGTTTGTTTCTAGCTATGTTGTTAAGTAGTTTTTTAAAATCTAGTTTGTTTCTAGCTATGTTGTTAAATTGTTTTTTTTAAATCTAGTTTATTTCTAGCTATGTTGTTAAGTAGTTTTTTTTTTCTAGATGAAGAGCAATTCAAATAAGCAGCTTGTCTCATATTAACAAGTCTACATTAAACACATTGAGACAGATACCAACATTCAAACAAATAACTCATAAAAAATGTGAGTTATGAAGTGTTATATATATTCCTCTTCATGTAGAAAAATGAAGAATGAACAAGCAGTTAAACAGAAAGAATTGAGGTCTGTGACATACGGAAATACAAAAGAATGGGCTTTATTTCATGGAAAGAGATGAAAAACAAATATATGTCAAAGAAAAACTAGAAATACAAATATAATTTATTAATGAAATCAAAGTCAAACGCGTACAATATTTTTGTCGTATACAAAGACGTAACCCCTGGTTCAAAATCTTTATGGACAGAAAAAATGAAGGGAAATGTGCAAAGAGGAAGCAGCGCCAAAAATGGAAAGATAACATAAAAAAATCGACATGAAAGAGTGTACCATCAAAGCACAAGACAGATGACGGAAATTCATTGCAGCCGTCCTTCAATCACCAGATGGCAACTGATCTATGTCTTATTGTTACATGAATCAATCTGGTACGAATTATCTCACTTATTTACTGTCGTGAAATGACGTCTGTTTCACATCATAAATTCTAATAACTCTGGCCGTACGGTGCGCCATACATTGTAAAAAGATAAAATACAATGACCAATGAAAACGCTTTCTTGGTCCTGTGTTTACTACAGCTAGGAAAATAAAGATGGCAAGGCCCGATCTGTGTAACGTGATTAACTTCGGAATTTTACTACAGCATTATAGCAGAAGTAACACTTGGCAGAGGTTATCAAAACATTATTAGGGATGTTACTCTACCCGTAAGTAGTAATACTTTTACTAATACTATTATAGGACGGGAGAAATCTTAGGTTAAATGCATTCGAAGCTTCAGGTTGGCCTAAGTTTAGCTGTTTAAACTATGCATAACAGAAAATGCAAGTAGTAACCAAAAGGATTATTATATAGATATGTAAAGCCTAATTCTAAGTATAAGGTAAACTTTAATTGACGAAAATCGCATCAGAAATAACGAAGATAATTAAAAAAGTAGTTTTCCTACCTTGTACAAAAAGGCCAAACGGTACCCACATTTTCGGATAGTTATTGCATTACTTGGGGAGTCCATCTCTTACGTCCGAGGTCAGACTATAAATATACTTGCCTAACAAACTCCGGTCATTCACGATTTGAAAAACACAGAGAGCGGAGAAAGCAGAGCATATGTTAATGCCAGCGTTAGCCTTCTGCAGTTATTAGCAGACCTTAATCAACCATTGAGGGCTAGTCTGTGTGTGTGCCTGCAGGTTTAATCCTTTAACCAAAAGTCTCCAAAATAAGAAGAGGCTTCTCTTACTGAAAACTGCAACGAATGCAGTGCCAGTCTATGATAAAGTGCCAGCCATTACGTTTGTAGCTACTGGAACGATTTCATCTGAATATTATATCCAGCATCTAAGGGAGCCTTCTGCAGTTACCCAGATAAGTTGCTTAGGGCAACTGTGCAGTTTATCCATACTCTCTAAAGACATATACGCATCCAGTTTGTGATGACCATAACGCGTAAAGAGTATCAATAAACTTGTAATAATCATAATAATAATAATCATTCCTCCAGTGAATAATCAAGCCAGCTATTTGGTCTTCAAGATGATAAACATTGTAACCCAAGAGAAAGACATTTTTGTTGAACTGTTCTTATTTATTTAGTGTTGTAAAAAAATTGATATTAATACTTTTCAAACAGAAAAGAGTAACTGTTCAATTAAATTGTAAATATTCACCAGCAGACTTTCTTAAATTCTTTAAGTTGAATTACAGTTCTTGTTGGTGAATTTAGTTATATAATTACCCCTAGCAGAGTCAATAACAATATTAAATACCATAATCACAGAGGCGGATCAGGAGAGGTAGCAGTTAAGGGACTCAGAGTACTACATCACCATCTTCTCTGGGAACTTATATAGCTTGACCCTACCTTTGTGTCTATACATCCTTACTCTCTTCAGAGAAGGGGGTATTACTGATAAGACCAGACTCTTATCTGGCACTATCCTGGTATCATCTGATACACCTTTATGTCCAGGATATCTTATCTTTAATAACATCTGAACCTCTCGCGACATCTGTTGTCTCAGTCCGGGATTTCATTTACTACCCTGGGGTCTTTTCTTTGAGACATTCGGTCTTTTAATAGTTACTTACATCCTCTGAGTTAGCAGTAGGAGTAAAAATTAAAAATTAAATAAAAGTTAGAATAAACTTAAGTTAAATAAAGCATAGTAAAGTACTATTGAGTACTAAACAAAATTTTGGTGACTGGATAAGCTGACAGTGGTCTGGTAATTAATTAATCTTATATTAATTAAGTGTGTGTCTGGTCTGTTGATAGTAGTGATTGAGTGTCTGCAACTATTAGTATGGCAGACTTGGCAAAGTTTAGGTCTGCTACAGTGCAGGCGGCAAAAGAGTTTGGGTTAAATGGGGAGGCTCTTATTCAATATGTCACTACTGAATGTGACAAGTATATAGAAAGAGAAGATAAGAAGTTGGAAACAGAAAAAAGATTACAACTAGAGGCTGATAAGGAAGCTAAAAGATTACAACTAGAAGCTGATAGGGAGGCTAGACAAATAGAAGCTGAAGCTAAAAGATCACAACTAGAGGTTGAGGAAAGAAGACAGGTTGCTGAGAGGGAGGCTGAGGAAAAAAGACAGATGCTGAAAGAGAGGCTGAAAAAGAGGAAAAGAGATTGCAAATGGAGGTTGAAGAAAAGAGGTTACAAAGGGAACATGAATTGAGGCTGAAAGAGCTTGAACTTCAAGGACATATTACAGGAAATGGAAGTAGCCCAACAACCTCTGAGATTAGTGCAAGTCAAGGTGCCTCAAATGGAGCCATGAATTTTCACTTGGATCCATTTGTGGAGAAAGAAGATGATATTGAGTCTTATTTAAGTAGGTACGAGAGATTAGCTACTAACTACGGCTTAGAGAAAGAGAAATGGAGCCTTAAGTTATCACAATGGCTGAGAGGAGCCTCTTATGAAGTTTTTACAAAACTTGGGAGAGAGGAACAAGAAGATTTTGAAATCTTGAAACAGGCATTGCTGGTTCGCTATGAAAAGAATTCAGAATTTTATAGGAAGAAATTTAGAACTGCCAAGCTACTTTCTGGAGAAACTTACCACCAATTCTCTGCAAGATTATAAACCTACTTGGAGAAGTGGACTACTCTTAGAAAGTGTCCAGACCTAAAAGAGATGGTCATGATGGAACAAGTGAAAGAGTCTATGCCTCCAGACATGAGCAAATTTCTTATCGAACAAGGTGCAGAGAGATTGGGGGAGATTTTAACAGTTGCTGAAAGATATCAAGCAGCTCAGAAAGAAATAGCTGGAGTTAAGAGGAAACAAGTAGAAAATAGTAGGCCAACCCCAAACCAAGACGAGTTTGATAATATGGACCAACACAGATACAAACAGGACTATGACAAACCCAGATTGGATCATAAAAACTGGAACCCTCAGGTACAAGATAATAAAACCTACAGACAGAGAAATAAGTGGTGCAAAATTTGCAAAATGAACAACCACAATACACTGGAATGTGGTAGGAAACTCCCTCCATATCACACTGCATGTATGATAACAGTGGGAAAGGGCAGAAAGGAACTGACCGACAGTCAGACAAACCTCCATCATCCCCCCATCTGTGAAGATGTAACATGTAATGGCAATAAGATTATGTGCCTTTATGATTCACGATTGGAATATGACTCAGTTGTGAATGCCTCCTTGGTGAACCCTGATCAATATACCACAAAAAAGTGGAGATACAAGGGGCATCAAAAGGAACAGCCACCATAACACTTCCTATAGCCAGAATCAATGTCAAGATTCGCTATGTGGAAGGAGTGATTAGTGCAGCAGTGTGTGAGGATCCTAATTACCCGCTGGTGTTAGGAAGGAGATATGTTTTCTTAGGGAACCCAATAAAACCTGTGATCATGGCAACACTCCAGGTCAGGTCAACCCCTAGGAAGGAGGAGGGAAAACCACTTAATATTCATCCGAAAAAGATGAAAAAAGCCCAGGCTAAAGATAGATCATTAAAACCTTGCTTTGGCAAATTGCCAGACAGCCATAACCCCCCTAAGAAATGACAGTTCTATTTGAAGGATGGATTGCTTTGCAGAAAAGCTGAAGCAGGACAAAATGGATATGGACAGTTAGTACTGCCATTGAGTTATAGGGACAAAGCTATGGAATTAGCACATGATGTACCAGACGGTGGACATATAAATTGGTACCACTTGTCAACGGACCTCAGTGCAATATTATTGGCCAGGTATTGCTGAAGACATATTTCAGTATGTGACCACCTGTGCAGAATGTAGCAAGGTGACATCCCCAAGTGGGGAAACTCAACAGGACCTAGAAACACATTGCGGTGAAAATAGGCCTGAAAATAAAAAGGAACAAGTAGACATAGTGGGTAGGACGGTACTTTCTCACACACAGTCTTCCATAAAACCAGTTACCATTGCAACTCTCCGTCTCGTACCGAGAGGGGAAACAATCCAACCCGCGCCGACACAATATTGCTCAAAATTCTTGGAACTGGATAAAAAAAGAGTGGTTAGTCAGCCAACTTTGAAACTGAAACTGCGGGACAATCCCAGAAAAATTGGAAGTGGGAGAGGGGGCAATTGGCCTAATGCTCAGCTCATTTCAACATACGGCTATTAAATTAGCATTAGAAACGGTACTGGCAACAGTGGTAGTTAGTCGGCCCATATACACAGTCCATTGGAAGTATGTGACACGGACATGGATTTAGATTATATATTTTATAGCAAATGCTAAAGGGAGAATTGATTTCTTGGTGCAGGAAATTCATTTCCCCATATGAATCATATTATTGCTCCAGTGAGGTTTAGCTGAGAGAACCCTCTGGTGAAAATAGACTCTACCTGGATTTGGGAAATAATCACAGTACCAGAGTCATTAGTGAATCTAGATAAGGGTATTACAAAATTCCGTCAAGCCTGAGCTCAGACCATTGCTGGCTGTGAGCACTTCGGAGGGGCACTATGAGTTCCATATGTTGGTTTTTTGGGTTGAAGAATACTCCGAGTGTTTTATCCAGGATGATAAGAAATTACTGGATCCCTTATAAAACTGAGCTACCACCAATTTTATAGATGACATCCTCATAACTATTGGAACCTTGAGGAACATCTAACACCTCTGGTCATGTCATTGAATAGACTCAGAGAAGAGTAATGGTGAACATTAATTGATAATCAGCAATTAGACAGGCAGCAGCACCTGTGCTGTTTATTAACACATCATGCGGTATATCCCTGGATCTCAGAGTGTTGAAGCAAAATTCTTGAGTAGTGCCTACTTGAAGTCCCCCACCTGAAGGAAACCAGGAGAATAGGAAGGTAGAGTGAATCCCATATTGGAAGAATGTCGTGATTGTGAATCCAGACAAGAAGCTCCAACAGCGGGTTTATGCTTTTGAATTGGGAGGCTATGTCGTGAAATGACGTCTGTTTCACATCATAAATTCTAATAACTCTGGCCCTACGGCGCGCCATACATTGTAAAAAGATAAAATGCAATGACCAATGAAAACGCTTTCTTGGTCCTGTGTTTACTACAGCTAGGAAAATAAAGATGGCAAGGCCCGATCTGCTAACATGATTAACTTCGGAATTTTACTACAGCATTATAGCAGAAGTACCACTTGGCAGAGGTTATCAAAACAATATTAGGGATGTTACTCTACCCGTAAGTAGTAATACTTTTACTAATACTATTATAGGACGGGAGAAATCTTAGGTTAAATGCATTCGAAGCTTCAGGTTGGCCTAAGTTTAGCTGTTTAAACTATGCATAACAGAAAATGTAAGTAATAACCAAAACGATTATTATATAGATATGTAAAGCCTAATTCTAAGTATAAGGTAAACTTTAATTGACTAAAATCGCATTTGAGATAACGAAGGTAATTAAAAAAGTAGTTTTCCAACTGTTACGTGCAGTCTTTGATATCTTACAATATTATACATAGGTAATTTTTTAGTGCTTAAGGGAAAGTCATTATTGAGTTACTTCCCTTGAAAGTTGTGCCGTCTCTTCGATCAAACTCCGCGGATGAATCCATTATTTCTGCGATTTATTCTTTGTTTGGGTAGTAATAGATTGTTCTTGCTTCAGAATATCTATGGCCTGAATTTATGTGTATTGTTTGTCTGAGTAGGACGAGTCTGTCTTATATCTGTATATCTTTACATATCTAAGTCGAACTATATGTTCTGTTGTCTCTAGAGAGGTCAAAGGCTATTCGGCGGATGTGTCGCTAGAGTGTGGTGTGATTTGGCTTCGTCCTGATAGGGACTGTGTCCTCTATGTCGGCTTGTCGCTGGGGAAAAGTGATCTCAGTATTTGTGGGGAAAGTGATAGTCGTCTAGACCTATCGTGTATGCTTTACCCCAGTGTTTATTCGTATTGCCAAGGAATGGCAGTTTCATATTTCTTATACCAAGGTAATCCAAGATACTTTTATGAACTCTCGTACGAAGCCACCATTTTCGATAAGAGAATATATTTGACTCGATGAAAACGACTTCGATTCCTAGCAGCACTATATTCTGTAGAATGCAGTCAATTGTTCATGATCAAATCTACAGAGCAATGCAATGTTTTATGAATGACTAACTTTAGGACAGATTCATTATCTGTATCCAAACGTGAGTGACAGCTCACGAGTGAAGCCATCTTGGAACCAAAACATGTAGTGACTTTCAAGAAGAGAAAAGGGGATGCCCGTATTATCGCTTGTTTAGTCCAGAGATCACTGCTACACATGAGAACCCTTTATCAGCGGTTGAATATTATTATATGAAAAAAATATGTGCTGAACATTATGTGGGAGAATCGTCGCTAGACGAGATTAGGTTTAGAAGCCATCTGAAGTATTGTTTATAAGCTGACGTGCTCAGTCAGTGAAGTCAGATGATATATATGTATGGGCGATACTGAGTGCTTGGCTACTGACAGTCCATTATACACTTATTCTACATGAGTGCCCATGTAACATTGCAAGACCATTTATCCACTGTACTATGATGTATTATGGCAACCTGTGATTTGTCACTATCTGTGCTGTCGAGTGTGTACGTCCAATTAAACTTTAGAAAAGGTACACAGTCGTTGGTGTCGATGACTTCCAGTCATACATGAGTGTGAGAAAAGAACATTTGTCAACAACACGAACCCTTATTATCATTCGCACATTATACACTCAATCCATGTCTACACACCACTGCGTAGGTCAAGTTGACATTCCATACACTACAGTGGAGCAAACAACACCATAGAGATCTTATCAACTGATGATGATGATGTCTGCTTCCATCCACTTATATTTATCCTCTTGGTGGATATCATTAACGGGAATAAAATATTCAACTTTATCAACTTTATCAACTGGTGGCCAGTGTGGGGAACACTGTTTTCAACACCACCTATTTTAGTGCTACCCACTAAAGATAAGACATTCGTTCTTCGTAGTGACGCTTCATCCACTGGGATTGGAGCGGCACTAATGCAAGAGTACTCTGGAACTCTGCATCCTGTAATGTATATTTCTAGAAAACTTAATGCGGCAGAAAGGAATTATTCGGTTTTAGACCGTGAGCTATTAGCTATGGTTTGGTCGATCCTCAAACTACAGAGATTCCTTCTAGGCGCACATTTCATAGTAGAAACCGACCAAAAAGCTCTTACTGCTATACAGAGTAAGAATTTGAAGAGCTCGAGGTCTACTCGATATGCAATTGCTCTTCAACCTTTTCATTTCTCTGTGCGAGCTATTCGTGGATCAGATAATGTTATGGCAGACATTCTGTCAAGATGCCCACATGATTCCACATAACTATTAGGGCTTAGACTTCTTGATATGTCTAGTTCTATAGTAGTTCCTTTTCTATATCATGATAGATACACATTTGTAATTTAATAATATAATGATTGTATCACTACATAGCGGTTCATTGATGTTTATTCACCGCTGTGCTTTGATGATTTTTTCTTCATAAATCATAAATTTAAGATATCTAATACGAAATGATGATATGAATTTTTTTTAGGCATTGTGTAATTGCCAGAATTGTATTATACTTTGATGACACCTTCCTGGAAAAATATACTTGTAGAGGAATAATTTCTCTCAGTTTATGAGACACATTCTCACCAGTCGCTCCATAAGTCGACTTAGCCTCATATTAGGCGTTATAGGTATTCCTGATATTTTCATCTGCGCATTATTCATGCGTTGTGAGCCTATTGTACGTTGCTCCTAGATGTATTTCAAAAAAAAAAAAGTTCCATTTTTTCCCCCCCCGGGAGGTGTGGTAAGACTGTTACGTGCAGTCTTTGATATCTTACAATATTATACATAGGTAATTTTTTAGTGCTTAAGGGAAAGTCATTATTGAGTTACTTCCCTTGAAAGTTGTGCCGTCTCTTCGATCAAACTCCGCGGATGAATCCATTATTTCTGCGATTTATTCTTTGTTTGGGTAGTAATAGATTGTTCTTGCTTCAGAATATCTATGGCCTGAATTTATGTGTATTGTTTGTCTGAATAGGACGAGTCTGTCTTATATCTGTATATCTTTACATATCTAAGTCGAACTATATGTTCTGTTGTCTCTAGAGAGGTCAAAGGCTATTCGGCGGATGTGTCGCTAGAGTGTGGTGTGATTTGGCTTCGTCCTGATAGGGACTGTGTCCTCTATGTCGGCTTGTCGCTGGGGAAAAGTGATCTCAGTATTTGTGGGGAAAGTGATAGTCGTCTAGACCTATCGTGTATGCTTTACCCCAGTGTTTATTCGTATTGCCAAGGAATGGCAGTTTCATATTTCTTATACCAAGGTAATCCAAGATACTTTTATGAACTCTCGTACGAAGCCACCATTTTCGATAAGAGAATATATTTGACTCGATGAAAACGACTTCGATTCCTAGCAGCACTATATTCTGTAGAATGCAGTCAATTGTTCATGATCAAATCTACAGAGCAATGCAATGTTTTATGAATGACTAACTTTAGGACAGATTCATTATCTGTATCCAAACGTGAGTGACAGCTCACGAGTGAAGCCATCTTGGAACCAAAACATGTAGTGACTTTCAAGAAGAGAAAAGGGGATGCCCGTATTATCGCTTGTTTAGTCCAGAGATCACTGCTACACATGAGAACCCTTTATCAGCGGTTCAATATTATTATATGAAAAAAATATGTGCTGAACATTATGTGGGAGAATCGTCGCTAGACGAGATTAGTTTTAGAAGCCATCTGAAGTATTGTTTATAAGCTGACGTGCTCAGTCAGTGAAGTCAGATGATATATATGTATGGGCGATACTGAGTGCTTGGCTACTGACAGTCCATTATACACTTATTCTACATGAGTGCCCATGTAACATTGCAAGACCATTTATCCACTGTACTATGATGTATTATGGCAACCTGTGATTTGTCACTATCTGTGCTGTCGAGTGTGTACGTCCAATTAAACTTTAGAAAAGGTACACAGTCGTTGGTGTCGATGACTTCCAGTCATACATGAGTGTGAGAAAAGAACATTTGTCAACAACACGAACCCTTATTATCATTCGCACATTATACACTCAATCCATGTCTACACACCACTGCGTAGGTCAAGCTGACATTCCATACACTACAGTGGAGCAAACAACACCATAGAGATCTTATCAACTGATGATGATGATGTCTGCTTCCATCCACTTATATTTATCCTCTTGGTGGATATCATTAACGGGAATAAAATATTCAACTTTATCAACTTTATCACCAACATTGCACAAAAGGCCAAACGGTACCCACATTTTCGGATAGTTATTGCATTACTCGGGGATTCCATCTCTTACGTCCGAGGTCAGACTATAAATATACTTGCCTAACAAACTCCGGTCAGTCACGATTTGAAAAAACACAGAGAGCGGGGAAAGCAGAGCATATGTTAATGCCAGCGTTTGCCTTCTGCAGTTATTAGCAGACCTTAATCAACCATTGAGGGCTAGTCTGTGTGTGTGCCTGCAGGTTTAATCCTTTAACCAAAAATCTCCAAAATAAGAAGAGGCTTCTCTTACTGAAAACTGCAACGAATGCAGTGCCAGTCTATGATAAAGTGCCAGCCATTACGTTTGTAGCCACTGGAACGATTTCATCTGAATATTATATCCAGCATCTAAGGGAGTCATCTGCAGTGGCCCAGATAAGTTGCTTAGGGCAACTGTGCAGCTTATCCATACTCACTAAAGACATATACGCATCCAGTTTGTGATGACCATAACACGTATAGAGTATCAATAAACTTGTAATAATCATCATAATAATAATAATTCCTCCAGTGAATAATCAAGCCAGCTATTTTGTCTACAAGATGATAGACATTGTAACCTGAAAGACATTTTTGTTGAACTGTTCTTATTTATTTAATGTTGTAAAAAAATTGATATTAATACTTTTCAAAGAGAAAAGAGTAACTGTTCAAGTAAATTGTAAATATTCACCAGAAGACTTTCTTAAATTCTTTAAGTTTAATTACAGTTCTTGTTGGTGAATTTAGTTATATAATTACCCCTAGCAGAGTCAATAACAATATTAAATACCATAATCACAGAGGCGGATCAGGAGAGGTAGCAGTTAAGGGACTCAGAGTACTACATCACCATCTTCTCTGGGAACTTACATAGCTTGACCCTACCTTTGTGTCTATACACCCTTACTCTCTTCAGAGAAGGGGGTATTACTGATAAGACCAGACTCTTATCTGGCACTATCCTGGTATTATCTGATACACCTTTATGTCCAGGATATCTTATCTTTAATAACATCTGAACCTCTCGCGACATTTACCAAGTTATGCCTTATAGATTCCGTCCCTGCTCTCGTTAAGTCCCCATCTTTCCATTACCTACCGGACCCCAGCTGTTTAACAAATTCGCGTGTGACCTTTCTATTGTCTCCGTTTTCAGCCTCAGAAGATCCCTGCATTAGCCCGGCTTCGGATGAGATTAAGTGAAAGATCCTGGAAGTAGTTTAAAGGGAACTGTTCAATATCTTGAAATAGGCTGTCAGAGATTAGCGTCTGGGTAGACGGTGATGATAAATCGTGTTTCCCTTGAGATTTCTGTAGTCCGACTTACTTGTGAGGTCATACGCATAGGTCGAGGTTAGTTTCATAGGTCAAAGGGTCAGCTATCGTATGACATGAGAAAGTGACCTATCTCTTGCTCTGTTTGAAAGATGCGTTGTAAAAACGAATGCGAGCGCAATGTACAATTTTAAAAAAATAAAGAAAAAAAAATAACTTTAGCGCAAAAATAAGACTGCTCTACCCAAATATCAAGGCAATCTTATGGCATGGCTGTAAAGCATGGAGAACAACAAAACCACAAGCAAAGAGATATAAAAAAAACTGTTATAAATGGGTGCACGCGTTGAGTTGAAGAGTTGAAAAGATGTGATAAGATCACAAATGTGTATCTGATGGAATAAAAAAATGTAACATCAAATTGACAAAAAACGTGGGGCGCTTATCATATTTTTTATCCATAAGTGTCTAATGAAGTATCAAGCAGAAGTTAATTTCATGCAGAATCAGCGCCCCATGCTTTTTGTCACTTTGATGTTACATTTTTTGACTGCAAGCTATAAACTCCTTGAAAAATTATTTCTGCGTTTTTAGTACATTAAAAGCGTGTTTGAAATATTTTTTTTTTATTTTCTTCTTTTTAGTGTTAGAAAAATTATGACATACTGAAACATAAACAATATTTTTACTTATTGTAGGGAGCCGCGCTAGCGTAGTGGTTACAACACCGCTCTGGCGACCGGGTGATACAGGATCAAACCCGGGCGACGGCATTTGAGGATTTTTCGTCGACCGGGATTTGGACTGGATTAACTCGAGACCTGGCGAGGACATTTGAAGGAGTGTCATCGACCAGGGACTGCCGGCTCCTGAGCCGACCCAGCTGCAATGGGTACCTCCGAAATCGGCGAGTATTTGCCTGAATGGCGAGGGACACCTGTCTCTGTACAAGAAATAAAGGGATACTCACGTAAAATCAATGTCAGGTTAGACATAAATAATAACCTGAGATTTCGCCTCGAGTATTAGCGGGCGTACGAAAAAAAAAAAAAAAAAAAAAAAAAAAAAATTGTAAATCTGGTCTAAAATTTCTTAAGCGATCCATTTCTTTTAGAGCGTCAATATTACATGGCTTTGTACCTGTTCATTTGGTGCAATCAATTTCTTCAATTTGAAGGCCATCTAGAGATCGAACTCGACTTTTCCTTAATTCATAATTGTATAATTTGGATTGTTTCCCTTGATTTAGCTAGACACTTGTTTGAGTACCGCCCTGTTTTACGCATAGAAAAAAATAAAGCACTCCACGTACTCTTGAATTTTTAATTAACTTGATTATGGCCCCTGATTTGTTTACATTTCTTCACCAAAAACTTTACTCAAAATGTCATAATTACAATATTAAATTATTAAATAATTGACTGATTATTGTATTGTCATCGGGAATACACAACTACGCCAAGTTTCAGAGCTATTCCTCATCTGGAAGTGATTGAAAAATCGATTGCCCTATTTGAAAGCGACACGAAAGTGACATACAAGTGAAGTTAAATTAAAAGCATTTTCTTCTTCTTCTTCGTTCGCCCTGAAAAGGACGGTGGTTGCGTTGTGTCTGTTTACGCCTAAGCTGTGATATCTGCACCTTTCGGTCGACACATCCGACTTCAGCATGGCATTTTTTAGGGACCGGGTTTGCCTTCCCATTGCGATCCGCACTCGCTCAGCCAGACTGCACTGCTGCAGACTGTTTCCAGGACCACCACGTGGAGGTGGAGTGCGGTCTTGACCAGCTCTGGTTCGCTGGTCCTGATGCAAAAGCGTTTAAAAACAACAGAATTGATAGGCTTACCGGAGTCTAGAACCTAGGACCATTCGAACGGCAACAACATCTCGCGACGGGACTGAATCGTAACTATACACTCTGGTAACTAGGCACCACACAAATAGTGCTTCGTTTACAGCGGTCATTAGCATGAACTCTGCACGTAACCCACGAAGGACCGAGGAACGACCTAGACCAATGTGACGTATAATGTAAATATAGCCACAGAAATCCGACCACCTTTGCTTCCTCAGTTAGTGTTTATGTTTTGCGAAGGCAAAACCGCGCAATTCGCTCTCTGTTGACTCACTTTTGAAGCCACGCCTATTTTTCCTGTCTTATATGCGCTGATGAGTGTTTGCAGACTTTCGCATAATCGGCAGTCAACAAGGGGAACGAACCTGGTTTGCTTATCTAAGTTCTCACGCGAGCTGATCTGTCAATCATCGGATAGTAACAGAAAGCACGTGGGGAAAAAGATCAGACCTCGTTAGAAAATACTTACTTACTTACTTAGTCGTTCCCCTTCTACCGTGAGGTGTAAAAGTTTGGAAGAGAGAGCGCCAGACCATTCTATCAGCTGTCTTCTTCCTGGCCTGGTTCCATTCTAGTCCTCGGTCCTTCAAAGATTGTCTAATGTTGTCCTCCCAGCGGACTCTGGGTCGTCCTGGAGGTCTGGATCCCTGGCTCTTTGTTTCCCATGCTTGTCGTGGTAGCCGATCTTCTCCCATTTTGCAGACATGGCCAAACCATCTTAGTTGGGACGGTTCTATTTGGGTCTGCAGCGGATGGGATTTTAGGCCTTGACGGATCGTCTGGTTGCGGACCATGTCTCTTCTTGTTACTTCAACCACTTTCCTCAGATACCTCATTTCTGAGGTTTGGATCTGGCTTTTGTGGGTTGTAGTCATTGCCCACGACTCGCATCCATATGTCAAGACTGGGACATAGGTGGAGCGGTATACAGCCATCTTCGTTTTCTTACCAACCTCTCTCTTGCTGAGGAATCCACGATTTATGGCCTGAAAAAGTCTCCCAGCTGCTGCTTTTCGAGTGGCCAACTCTTCTTTGATGCCTCCCTTTCGGTCTATAATAGCTCCGAGATATTTAAAGTGGTCGACCTGCTCCAGGACCTGTTCTCCCAACTTAATCTGATGTTTTCTTTCTTCTCGTGACATCACCATAGATTTTGTTTTAGAGCTGCTTATGACCATCCCTCTCTTCTCCAGCTCTTCCTTCCAGACTTGCAGGTTCGATTGGAGATGTGCCTCTGATTTAGCAATCAGGGCAACATCATCAGCAAATGCCAGCTCCGAAATATAGACCTGTCTCATCTTCCAGTACCCCACTGAATACTTTCTTGTTCTCTCCTTACATGCCTTGATGACATCGTCCATCAGGAGTATGAAGAGGTAAGGTGATAGGATATCACCTTGTCTTACACCAGTGGTGGTCCTGAACTCTTCTGACTTATGGTTTGCTGTCCTCACATAATTTCTGCAAGACTTGTAGAAGCTCTGTATAGCATGGATCAGAGGTGCTGGAATATTCTTCCTTGCCAAACAGTCCCAAAGTTTGCTCCAGAGGACCCTGTCAAACGCCTTTTCCAGATTTATGAAACAAAGATGGATCTCACTCTTATACTCAAGGGCCTTTTCACTCAGCTGTCTGAGTGTGAAGATTAGGTCTTGAGTACTTCGGTTTGCTCGGAATCCGCACTGGACCTCATCCAATTGTGGCTCAGCTAGGCGTCAGAGTCTCTGCTCTAGGATTCTAGAGCAGATTTTACCAGGGACACTGAGAAGGGATATGCCTCTATGGTTTCCACATTGTCGATTGTCACCCTTTTTGAAAATTGGTGTTATGATGGCAATCTCCCAATCCTTTGGTATGGTCTTGTTGCACCATGCTGCCTGTAGGACCTTTAAGAGTAAAAGGTCGCCTGATGCTCCCATGTACTTAACCATTTCTGGTGTTATACCATCATGCCCTGCTGCTTTGCCCATCTTGATTTTCTCTAGTGCTGCCCTCAGTTCTTCCATCTTTATGTCATCTTCACCATCATTGGTTTTCTCTTCTGTGCTAGTGGTTATCATTTCTGATGCTTCACCATGCTCACCATCCAGGAGTTCTGAGAAATATTCTTTCCATCTTTCCATTACTTCCTTCGGGGCAGTAAGCAATTTGCCTTGCTTGTCCTTTATAAATTTGAGAGGGCATTGTTTTTCCTTCCTCATGTTCTTTAGGGTCTTATAGAACAATTTCTGGTTTTCTTGTGCATCTTTTTCTAGCTTTTCTCCAAATTCTTCCCAGGACTTCTGTTTTGCTGCTAGCACTTTGTTCTTTGCTTCTGTTCTGAGTGTCACATATTCTCTATATTTTTCCATTTGTCCTGTTGTGTTTTTAGCTCCTAAGTATTGTTTCCATGCCATTTTCTTCTCTCTTATTTTCTCTTTGACTTCCTCTGTCCACCAAGGTGTCCTCTTTCTCTGGTTCCCAAGTCGGACTTCACCGCATGCTTCTGCAGCAGCTGTCTTTATGATATCCTTGAATTTATTCCAGAGGGTTTCCAAGTCATTAGGTCGTTATTCTGTGTTGCTCACTGCTGTAGCAATAAGCCCCTGATATCTGGTCTTAATTTCTGGCTCTCTCAGCTTGTAGGTCCTAATGCTCATTTCTCCTGCTCGTTTACTTGGTTTCTTGCGTGATGTTGGGCAGTTCCTAGGCTGAGCAACTCTTTCAGTTGTTCGTTTGATTGTTAGCAGGTAGTGATCATTTCCAATCTCTGGCCCCCTCCAGACTCTTGCATCTCGGACATATCTGAATCTACAAGGATAATAATAATACTTGCTGACCACCTTTGTTGTCCGTGCAAAAGCTTTGATCTGCGGAAACGGACGGAAATCTAAAGGGGGCCCGTTCGCATGGCCCATGTCTTTTGATGTCGTTCGGCATCGAGAGTAGAGCGAACGGGCAAATCCTTTATCTCTGAAGCCAAGCTCGTTGATTTCCCCTGCTACGCCGAAGGTGTGAACTGTCACATCCTTTAGAGATAATTACTCTAAATCTGTATATACTGCGTTCTCTCCAAGTCAGTTATCAAGTCTCTCAGGAAATTTTGGATAATCTAAGCGCGTACGCTAGAACCTATGTAAAATAGCGCGTTAATAGCCTTCGTGGGGATTATTCTGTTTTCTGGAATATAAGTTGTGCTTAAGTGTTAAATGTGTTAAAGTTTTACCATTTTATTCTCTGTGATTCCCTTGCGTTAAGACTAGAGAAATAGCAAACGATTAGATATTTTCTTACCAGTGGTTCAGTAATGTAAAATCCATCAACCATTTTTTTACACCAGAAGATACGGTTTAGCTGACTAAGTATAATGCTATGAGTGACGGATAAAGTGACAGAGACAAGGCGCATTATATTCCATTGTGTGTAAATTTGTAAATGACTAGTGTTAATATCATGTGTCAAAACGATAGACGCCGACAATCAACTGGCTAGTAATGACAGGCGATATTTGCTAAGGGCGTGTAGTCATAATTAAATTATAACTGACATTGTGCGCTGATTGTTTTACCGGGTCGAAGGGGGAAAGGCTGCATGCCTAAAACCCAACCTGTACTCGCTAAGCGAAGCTCGATAAGATAGGCTAAGACACAGTGTGCCTTTTAATTTAATTAGGTGACGGAGAGGATAAGAGATCATACCTTACGCTTGATAGCATAGGATATTGTCATTTTGGTTAAATGTTCTGTTTTCTTCCTAATATAGTGATTGATCAAAACCAGAGGCCAGCGGTTTTTTTTTCTATTGTGGTCCTTTTTCTCAGTTACTGAAGGAGTAATAGTTGTCGATTTCCTTGGCGTTCGTCCCCAGTACAGGTGTGAACAGGAATTGCCAAAGGCGACAAGCTAACATTTTAACTGTAAATTTGAGGTAACTGGACTTACAAATTCCCGGATTGTTTTATTCAATTTATCAGCCAGCGGTGGCAATATACATAACATTTTTCCCGACTTCTGACAGTCGTTTTCCCAAGTGGATTTTATCCAGGAGAATACGCTGTTTCATAATCGGCACTCACCCCCAGAGCGAGCCGATAGGATTTATTATCATCATCTTAATTAACAGTTTTTAGCAACCAGAGTTTTCTTTAGCTATTGGAAGTACTGACTGCTATCTACTGTGAACACAAGATCGCGCTCTTTTTTTCTACATGAACCATTCGAGGTGACAATACATATATACCCAGGAACTCAATCACCAAATTGAGCGTCCCCCTTATAAAAATTAATTATTAGTGGAGGGACTGGGGCTCAATTCGGAGGACAGAATTACTGGATCATGATACATGTGCATGGATGTTTACGTTCAAGAGATTTTTACACCAAGTTTAGGTAAGGCGTGATTGATGTGGCCACGAATGACAGAGTGAGAGTGAATATTTTCCAGTTACGGAAACTGTACCATCCTTTAATTTCTTTGCAAATACTGTTATATTTTACTGGA
Organism: Oreohelix idahoensis; assembly: GCA_024509875.1. Taxonomy (NCBI): domain Eukaryota; kingdom Metazoa; phylum Mollusca; class Gastropoda; order Stylommatophora; family Oreohelicidae; genus Oreohelix; species Oreohelix idahoensis. The sequence goes on along the minus strand of JAMPIV010008066.1, from coordinate 212,652 downwards.
TAGCTTAAGTAAGAATTTTGTTCTTTTCTTTACTGTCTATTCTATAACCTAGTGTTCATTTGTGACCTTTTGGGTTATTAAATTCTTTTGGGATCTTTTCTCAACAAGGGCAGAGCACTTATTGGGTTATTTTCCTATGTCTGTAAACACGATTTTGTTGATTTCCATATGTTTGATGTTGTAAAGTTTAAGTGATAATAAACTAAACAAAACTTAATTTAGTGTGTTGGTCAGACCCATATCCATTTACCATAGTTTTCACGTTTGTGTGTCTTGTTGTCACATAATTGTGTGTGTGTGTGTGTGAGTAGTAAACTTATAATTTTACTTATAGGGAGGTTTGACAGATCGTCTAATTCTAAAGATAGTCGTATAGATAGGCTAGACTAGAGAAACCACTCATTCCAGAGACGGATCTTCACCTTAATCTATACACTCGTGGAATCTATTCTAACACCTTTCTTTCTCATATACCCCACCTTCTGCTCTACTCAGACGGGACCAAATATATCTCTAACCTATCTAAAAATATACGACATTAATTAAAGACTCTTTAAAGACAATCACTTTTATAATTTTGTATTAACCAGTATAGGCCAGATCACACACGTCTAAAGCCGTAATACTGTGTCTAGTAACTTATAGAAGACTAAGACAAGTACAGGATAGTGAGGTAGGTGTGTATAGTTTTTGTATAATAAATAAAAAGAGAACCGCGCAGCCTGTGAATCGGGATTATCCATCCTACCAACAAGGCACCACGAAAATAGTCCTTCGTGGACAGATCACTCTCGTAGAGAGTCGAGTTTGCTGTTCGGAAGGTTCTAGGTTCGAGTCCCCGGTTAGCCTATCACTTCTGTTTTTTTTTTTTTTTGTTATCTAGTTTTCTACTACTCTCTTTTTCCTACCAGTGCATTCTCTTGCCTGTTTATATGTAATTATTTAATTATTTGTTTATTTACTTGTATTTAATGTTCACAGGCCTAGCCGTTCTCTCTTTGATTATTAAACATAACAAGTTGCTAGGAAAAGACACCGTTGTCGGATAAGGTGCACTTTAGGAAAACCTGTTCATAGCTTTAAAAGACTGTTCTTGTTCTTGAATCATCATGGTTAAAAAAAAATAGGAGACAGAAAAATACACGGAGAATGGAACTAAAAACAGACATGACAGCGGGAAAGAAGACATGGACAGACCTGGAGCAGATGACACAGGACAGGAAAGCTTAACGTGAGTTTTTACATCCCTATGTTTCACAGGGAGCCAAAGGGTGATGAATGAATGTATATACAACATCTTCTCTTATATTACTTCATTATCGCTCCTCCGTCACTTGTGGGCTCTTACTATCTGGTCTGTCAAATAGTCCCACTGGTATTCTGTCACGTAGTACCACAGAGTGATCATTCAGAAGGAAGCCATAATGAGGAATGAGGTAAAAAAAAGTCAGCTATTGATATTAGATGTGAAATTTATTAAGATACTTTGTGTCTTCAGTCCTGCATAAATCTGAATCTACACATTACGTGTTTGGCGTCTGTCACGCGTATTTTTCGCCGTACGTTTAGCACGCTTGGCCGTAAGGCGAGCAAATTGTACTGGGTCATGTACGAGTGTAGCTTCCGAGTTAAGGCGTAATTGTACGATGGAGTGTGGTCAGGTGATCAGCTCGAAATTTGGCGCAAAGGACAGTCTAGCGTCACTCGAGTTTTTTCTGCCGCCTAGATAGGGCGTAGTGTTGTTGGCAGTGTTTTGCCGTGGGTTTGGCCTCCTTAGTGAGACAGCGTTTGCCATTAATGTTAAATCCTGGTATCTGCGTGATAGAGAGATAGAATATTTCCTCAGTTTGTTGGTTTTGCAAGCTGTTAGCTGATTCACGTAATATAAGTATTGTAGTTGGATGACCATTGTTACTGTGATGCAGTTTGAAGCATTTCCACTAGAGTGAGTGGTGGTCACTGTGATCATTAGGTTTTTGATAGTGCCTATTTATCGTATGCTGTTTGCAGTGATAGCATTATGTATTTTACTATGGCGACGTTTGGCCAGTTTGTTATTATCTTAATAAAGGGATAAGAGCTGTATGAAGCCTTGATGCTTTTGTCAGCCATTGTTCGTGTGGTCCCTTAGGGTAAACGAGCTTGTGTCTGTCTTGAGATTAAATCCAGCACTAAAAGTGGTAGGGTGGGATACTAGTACTGTCAGTTATGACACCTATCATACTTTGACAGAGTCTAACCGGAAAGAAGGTAGCAAAGCGTATGTCCGGATAACAGAATTCACAAAACCGGATGGCATCACACACTTCCTAAGTTACAACGATGATATCCACGCCCGCATTTGTAACGTCGGTGACGCAGCATTTTATTCACCTGTTTACCACGTGCTCAAAAGTTGCTTCGCATATACATAAATCACCTTCAACTAAATAGCTTATCGTCTGAGTCAAGTTAAAGCACGCATACGTTGATTCCCCAATACATATCAAGTTCAACTCACTCATACGTGCATTCCCTGGATCAAGATCGCATATCCTCACAAGGTGATAAATCTATTTCTATATATCAAGTTCAACTCACTCTAAAGCTTATAGCCTGAACCAAGTTCAGCTACTCAGTGCGTCAGTGCATGGTGAATTCATCCACTGTAATCCTGTATTGCGCGACGCAAATTCATTTAAGCAAGCTTCTTGCACGAAACATACTTGTTACCAGTAGACCATTTCGCGAAGAGCTCCAGTCTAGTCAGTGCTTTTTCAGATCGTACAGCAGACATTTTCCTGCGACAAGTGTCAACGTTTTGTCGACGCAAAGGAGATTTCCAAGCGTTGAGAGACATTACATCTTACAAGTTCTCACTTCAACACGTGCAAAGAGTCTCATCAACAAGCACTCATCTTGGAGATAACCCACACGGGAACAAACATCTACATTGGACAGTCGGTGCATGCTTGTGTATAATCATACAGTGGAGAAAATTTGAAAGACTCATGGGCAGTGTAGATTTGACATCAGTGCAGCAACACTTAATATATCATATCATTTCACTTTTTTCCTAGGGTCACTCTCATATTTAATTAACTACATTTTTACATTTCATCTGTGTGGGAGAATTGTCAATCACGCTTACCTACTCTTGGTGATATCCCTTGGAAATACAATTATCCTGAATATAAAAATTGCCAGGTTTTATTTCCCAAATTGGTCCCAGTCCATCCCCTAACACGTCAAGACTAGCGAGGTGGACGCCTAATATGGTGTGGGTTTTTTTCCTCAATGAACAAATGTCACCGCGAATAGTTAGTGTAGCAAAACGTGCTTTTGAGGTTCACAGTTAAAAAAGCAGGAAGATACTTCCAGTATTGGGAAACATCTGGTTGCTAAAAATATTACAAATGATGATGATTATGATAATCCTATCGGCTGACTCTATGGGAGAGTGCCGATTCTGAAACAGCGTAACTTTCTGGATAAATCCGCTTGAATACGACTGTCAGAAGTCGGGAGTATAAGTGTTCTTTTGTGTACCCCAGTGTGCTAGAAAAATTGGAAAAATATCGCTGGGTTTTGTAAGTCCAGTTTAATTTACAAGTTAAAATGTTTCTCATGTATCGTTGGCAAGTCTTTGCTTACAAATGAAATTGGTGACTCACAAGCCAAGAAAAGACAACATTAATCAATCAGTAAATGAAGAAAAAGAAGACCGCTGGACGCCCGTATCAGGTCTGCTAGGAATAAAAAAACATTTATCGAAAGATGCTACTATTATATATATATATATATATATATATATATATATATATATATATATATATATATATATATATATATATATATATATATATATGCACACAGACGGGGACAAGACGATCTCTTACCCACTCCGTCAGTCTTGATTAAAGTTAAACGGCACAGGTGTTTTCCTTTACGCCTATTCGGTCAGCTTTCGCTAGAGCTGAGATTAGGTCAGGTGGAGTATGCAACTCTCCCGCCCCTCTCGCACCAGCAGTAAGCGTACAATGTTAATTATTATTCAATTACCCATACGCGCCCTTACATAAATATCGTCTGTTGTTAATAGCTATTAAATTGTCGGCGTCTGTTTGTCATTGTATGGTATTAAATAATAGGCACTTATAATAAAACACAAAATGAAATATAACGTGAATTCTTTTCTGTCACTATCCGTCGCGCCTAGCATATAAATCAGTCAACTAAAACCGTCTCTTCTTGTGTGAGAAAGCGGGTGGCGAAAATTAACATTATAACTGAACATCTGGTATAAAATAGCTACGCGTTATTTTATTTCACTAGTTTTACCAGCTAGAAAATCTAAGTGAATTATAATGGTAAAGTTAACACTTTTAATTGGTAAAAGGTAACCCTTTTAAGCGCGTAAACACTAATTTATATTACCAGAATATCAGAAGGAAAGATCCCCACCAATGCTATTAACACATTTTCCACAATGGTTCTAGAACTACGTGCTTAGACTATCCGAAAATTCTGAGTGACAACTGATAGCAGGTTTAAGAAAACACAGTTTATATATCATCATGTTTCTCTGATCTATAGATGATGTTATTTTTCACACTATTGTGTGTACCGGAGAATCAGAAACACGAGTTCCCCAGCTAAATGTTTACGGTCGGCCTTCCGTCGAGCGCTTTCGAGCGTCATCAAAAGACTTATACGGGTAACGGGGTTTTAGAAGATTTTCTCTGTACGAATGCCCGCTTCCTAGATCAAAGAGCTCAGGGGTTTTTCTGACTCACCCCAGAGTACGAACTTCAAAGGGTCTCGGGGAAAGATTTTGCCCGTGAGTCTACTTCACGTGCGGTCTGTCAGGTATCGCATGATTGACAGATAGGCTCGAGGGAGGAGACCAGTTAAACAAACCTGATTCGCTACCTGTTATGACTGACAGGTCACGAAAGTTAGTAAACTTAATTTGATTATGTTCAAAGAAAAGAGGCGTGGGTGAAAAAGTGAGTAAACACAAGCTGTAAATGCATGGTTTTGCTAGCAAATCATAGAACGGTACGAGGTCACAAAAACAGTGTCATATTACTGTAGTCTCTCTTTCCATTAAACGTCACACTCATCATGTTTAACTAATAAATTTTTAAAGCTGCGTTGATCATTACCTAGCTATTTAATGTATCACTCGTGTTGTCTATGTTTAGTACTTACATGTAGGTAAAATCCTTCATTTAGGAGATTAAGAGTTTTTTCTTTATCGAGATCAGGAAAAGAAGCTAATCTCGTAGGGAAATAGAAAAATTTCCATGATTTACTATAAAACGCTATCTAGTGGAGAGCATTCTACTTCTCTTCTTCGTGTCATTATCTCGAATAGGTCTCTTTCTTTCTTATCGAGCCACTTTCTGGAGACCTTCTTGACAACATTCCATAGGCCAGTATACCATATTCGGCAGTTGTCTTGTGTAATTTTTAAAAACATGTATCAATCTACGATTTTAATGTATTCATACTCAGTTCACAAAGACGTCAAACATTTCTCTTAGTCTGACAACTCCCAGATAAAGCTGCCGCCGATAAAAACGGCCAAGATCACGTAACGTTTCAGTCTACTCAGCTGTAACAATTGGTACCTGACTCATTTGGCGAGGTTCTTCATAAGTCCTATAGCAGAAACTGCCGTACGGGAATGAAGTGTTAAAGACTTCGCCTGACTAGGTCCGGATTTTTAATGAGCTTGGGTGACCAGTTCCCTTCCTCGCTGCCTTTGCCATCCTTTGCAGGATCAGGTACCCAATTACAGCTCGGTAGATTGGAGTGTGACGTTACCAGGTTTCGATTACGGAACCTGGTAACTGTGCCACGAGCGGAAAGCGCTCTAACCGTTTAGCCAATCGGACTCTTTGGTAAAGGATGTACGGAACTTGTCACACCATCTCATAAAGCTCAACATAGTTTAAGTAAAGTCTCTAACACTTTACTTTTCTACAACACTATCTGCTGTGAGACTACCTTTACCTTTTAAACAGAAAGTACCAGGTCTGCTGATAAGATACCAACAAAATAAAGGTGTATATAACTGTTAAATGCTCTATCACGATAAACGCTGTTTTTCACCACCAGTCACATAATAAAGGTGTTATAGCAGGGGTAGGCAACTGTTGATCAGGGTTTACCGGTCGACCATAGGGAAAAGATTTGGTAGATCTCTATATGAAGAAGAGAGAGAAGAAAATGTATTTTTAAAGGAAATGTCCGGAATAACTCTATCAGACCAGTTTTTAAAAGGCTCGGTTTCCCCATGATTAAAAGTAATGTCACCAGATTTCCATAGAAAACTCATGTGCTAGCTCATCATAATTCATTTTATGAGTAAACTTCATAAGATAAAAATATTTTTCAGTTTGAATTTTCACCGCTCCGTCAATGGAGCTACTTGAAGCTCATCGTCTGGCAGAGACAAAAGTTACATAATAGGTCTTATTTATTGCAGATTCTAAATTCTCGGAACCGGGGAAAACAGAAATGAATTTATGAAGGCAGATCTTTATATAGCTCATTGTTCTTAAAGTAGATACCCACAGCTCTTAGGTTACCGTGCTGCTGTGTTATAGTGTGGAGTGAGACATTTACACTCACAAAAAAGGGGTCATAATAGACTCATATTTCACTTTTAGTCACTACGCATTTTATGACTAACCAAAGACTGGAACAATGATAAAGTAATAATGCAGAGAACTATATCAACCTAACAAGCTCTAATCGATAACCACCAAGTATAAATTTAACAGACGCATATGCCTGGAACGTATCGAGCCAATGGGAACTGACAAAGAGACGCTAAATGTATGAACGGAAGATGCAAGTTTACAGACAAAAGTTAAAAGTTTGGTTTGTACATAGGAATCACACATTCTATAAATATTTTTGTGGCGGGTAGGTTTCTAATTTTGCCAGGGCAGCGCCTTATGGCCTACTCTTTACGATTTCCAACTGTCGTAGGATTTTTAACGTGCGGAACTTACACAAGGGATCTCCTATTTTTTTTCGCCATTATCCGAGAAGGTTAGTCATCCTTATCTCACCACCAAGGTGACAGGTTTGGGGGGGGGGGGAGTATGACATCATTAGGACTACTAGATCTGAAAAAAAAAATGTCCACTGAGAATCAAACCCGGTACCTTTAGAATTCGAGGTGGACGACATACCTCTTAGCCAATCCGGTTCCAGCGTTAATGAACAAATATCAGAAAGTGTCATCATTATCATAAGTCATCATCATCATTTCCATTATCATCAAGTAACGCACTATCTGGCGTTGGTATCCATGTCTCTCCATTGTCCATGTTGTCTGGTGCCTTATATAACTTCTAATGTCATCATTTTAAAAAGTGTATAAAGGTTATTCTCTCCTTACCTTTTACTTTTCTTCTCCATTAATTGAATGAACCTGTTGTTAACAGGTTCTCAGCCCCGCGTAGTTCCCCGGGGGGTGGGTGGGGGGGGGGGGGGAACTCTGATGACACAAACAAAGAATAGGCCTACTGATACCTCAAGCAAGTCGTAGCAGGCGACCAATGTGCATGGGGCTAGTAACCGTATCACTTAAAACGAGTTGCTACAGAAAGAACTACTGAAAGACCACAGGAATATTTTCATGCAGGTTTTCTGCTACGGGACCAGCGGCAGTAATGTCTCCATGCTCCACATGGAACGACAAGAGAAAAGAACAGGTTGTCTAATTGTTCACTTCTCGTCAACTTCATAATTTCTACAGAAGTCACTGCTAAAAGAGCACTTTAAGGATTTGGTGCAGGCCTCGTGCAATGAGACCAGCATTAGTGGTGGCTCCATGCTCAATAAGAAGTAAAAAGGAAAAAGAAGAAGAAATAACGATTTAAAAGAGAATTAAAAAGAAATAAAGGTGGTTCCGTAGCAGATACTGCTGTAGGGGAGTGAAGTGTTACAGACTTCATTATACTAGGTCCAGTGATTAGTTCCATCCTCGCTGCCATTTCCTTCCCTAAGTCCAGAGAAAAGTCAGATATACTCGTATATTTACAGCTGGATAGATTGGAGCGTCTCTATACCGTGAATCGAACCCGGCACCTATGCCGGCAGAGACCAGCGGTTTAACCACTCTATCAATTGGAGGACGCTCGACAACGGAATATAAGTGTCAAAGAATTGGAAGTTCGGAGCTTACGCCAAGAAATGTTCACATTTACTTTTGTCTTTTAAACCAACTTTCAGGTGGTTCTACTAGAGTCCTTACAAGGACAAAGAACGAATAGTACTAATGCACTTTAAGGCATGTCGTAGAAGGCCACCAGTGTAAAGCTGTCAGTGGAACTAGCAACTTCCTCATGGAAAACTGATGCCAAAGAAACTACCGCTGTAGGAGGACTATGGACTTTGACGCAGTCTTCCTGCAGGTGTGTCAGCTATAACCGATGTACCAGGCTCATTAAAGTGCGACAATAGAATAACAAGATGTTGATTTTTAAGTAATAGTTTGTGTCCAGGAAGCCTTTTACCCCACTTGAAATTCCTACACAACCATCAACTTGAGAACCAGTGAAGGGCAGCGGCATTTATTTTAAAGTCAAAACAGGTAAAAATATTAAAATTGGGAATATTCTATTCTATAAAAATGAATAATTCTTCGAGTCTAAATGTGTAAAAATAAATTGTCATAACTCTTTCTAAGTGTCACAGAACATCCTATTCTTCGTCCAGTTTTGTATGTCCTTCCTATGCTTCACCCCCTCCCCCCATTCAATAGTTGCAGTTAACACTTTTTCGTTTTAGTTAAACACCAGCGTAAACAACGATGGCATGTTTATCTTTTTTAAACGTAAAAAAAAAAAAAAAACGCTTAGCCAGGCGTTGAACAATAAGGTGAGCGATAAAAACCAACATTGTCAGACTTTTGTTCTCAGATCGCCTGTTTTCTTAGACGTTAGATGTTGTGTATTAAACAATTAAAAGGTCTAACCTAGATATGTATTAGTTCCTGGTCAGCTTGGTTGTCGATGGCCGTTTAAAGATAACGAGATTATCTTGAAGGAGTGACAACATTTAAGTCTGTCCTGATTATACAATATGGTGGAATTAGGGCAAGGTATATGATGTAATTTTAGAAAGAACAGGAGATGTGTAGATCATATATTCGCTCTCGGGAACATTGTGGAGCGGTGCTCAGAATGGCAAAGACAGCTTTACATTAATTTTGTTGGTTTTGAAAAGGCTTTTGACAGCATACATAGGGACAGTTTGTGGAAAATACTGAGGGCTTATGGAATTCCAAGCTGCATAGTGTCAATCATAAAGGGCCTCTATGCCGGCTTTCTGATCACCCGTTTGCCAGTCACTTCGATTACGGAAACAACGGCAGATGGATTGATTTGCCGTTGCCCTAAAGACGCCATTAGGCGTGATGGGAAACAATGGCAAAGAAAACCTATCTGCTGTTGCCCTAAGACGCCACTAGGCGTAATGGCCACTGACTGCTTTGACGGTCGGTGGCTAAGGATGGAAGAAGAAGAAGAAGAAGATGCCGGCTTTGCGTGTAGTGTTGGGCAGAGCAGCCTAACGTTTGAGGTGAAGACAGGAGTACGACAGGGATGCCCCTTATCAACCACTCTATTTTTAACAGTCATAGACTGGGTGATGCGCCAGACAACAGAGGGCGGTCCAAGAGGAATAAGATGGACAGCATTTTCTACATTGGAAGATCTGGAATATGCAGATGACATTGCACTACTAGCACATTCACATCAACACATCCAGGAAAAAACGGATAGACTTAATAAGTTTAGCCAGCAGGTGGGCTTGAATATCAATTTAAAGAAGTCTGAGGTCATGGCGCTCAATGTGAGCAGCCCTGAGCCCATATCAGTAAGGAATCAGCAATTGGTACAGACAGATACCTTCACATACCTAGGAAGCATAGTAACACCAGACGGTGGGGCAGGCAAAGACATCAACATCAGAATGAATAAGGCAAGAACAGCCTTCTTTAGCCTAAACAACATCTGGAAGTCCTCCCAGTACAGCACAGGCACAAAATTAAAATTATATCAGAGCTGTGTGCTTTCTGTGCTTCTCTATGGTGGGGAATGCTGGAGAGTTACAGAGAAGGAAATGTCGAAATTGTCCTCTTTTCACACAACATGCCTAAGAAAAATTCACCGAGTCTTTTGGCCAAATACCATCACTAACCAAGATCTGCTTACTCATAGCAAGCAGGGGGACATGCACACCGTCATAGCTGGCAGACGCTGGGGCTGGGTTGGTCATGTCCTCAGAAGAGACCCCGATGCCATCACAGGAACAGCTATGCTTTGGACCCCTGAGGGAAAGCGTAAGAGAGGCCGACCAAAAACGGCCTGGCGGAGGACTGTGGAGGCTGAGATGCGGAGAACGAACCAGGGTTGGGGCACTGTACGAAGGATAGCCACCGACCGAGCAAAGTGGAATCAATTTGTTGTTGCCCTACAAGACGCCACTAGGCGTGATGGCCACTGACTGCTTTGACGGTCGGCAGCTAAGGATCAAAGAAGAAGAAGAGATATGATGTAATTATTTCCGATGTTGGCAACAATAATTAGTTACACTACAATGTATAGCAATGTCAATAATTATAACGATCCCTAGATGAAAATTTACTAAACTAAGACTCCATACACGGTGATTGGTTTTTAGTTGAAAAAATAAACTAGCCTGAATTTTGACTGGTTTTAACGAGAATAAACTTGCGAAATTACATTCCTGTGGGCAAAGTTTTAACAATAAGATCTCAATGTTTGAAGATTCCCCACTGGGTTTCCATTTTTTATCAGAAACTAATAGTCTGGAAGAGATAACAAAATGATTCTATTACAGGTTATTAAGAAATAACTTGTACAATTAAAAGTATAAAACTTCTTTTATAATACTTAGAATCACAAGTCCGAGGAAATCCACCCCATATGTTAAAGTTAGGAGTCGTGAATTTACAATTACCATGAACTCATATGAGAAGACTGCACCTTTACGGCTGCAGTGAAGTGCTATCAGTCATTTTGTACAAAACGTCTGCAGCCCCTTCATATTGAGGGAGCAAGTCTTAAAATGTATATTCTCTTAATTTACTTGTACCTTTTTATGTATGAAATGCTTATTTCTGTAAGTTTGTGTATGAGGCTGTCAACCTCATCACGTAAAGCTAATTGCCTCATAAACCACCACTGTAAGAGCTGGTAACTGCATCTAAGGGTGTCATTGCAAGGAACCAATAGAAGAGGTAGCCCCATCCTCCATAGCCGAAAGAGGATAATGATTATATCATAATGGATATTTTAAATGTCAAAGCTCTATTTCAGATTGATATGTACAGACAACTATGGGTTCATGTGCACCATTTCGTCCTCCTAACACAGTTTCTTCTGCCTTGAGGGTATGAGATTTCATGCTCACGGGCATCGGAAAAATTCAGAGGAAGATTAGATGATGGAGGAAAACGAAAGTCTCTTTTTGCTTACATCTCGAGATAGAAGATTTACGGTAGATTCAATTTTATATTTCTCTCAGTTCCAGGTGCTAGCTACTATTACTCAGCTCTAGACCCCGTCTATAAAAGACGGGTCTAGAGGACACTCGACGCGGCGACATTTGTGGGACTTACAACGCTACGAACGTGCTCCCAAAAGCCATTCGACTCCTGATGAGAGAATGAACAGTTAAGAATTCACAGTAACCCAGCATCAACTACACCAGACTACATCGACAACCTTCAACACAACTGGGCAGTTAAGTTGACTTAATCAACACAGATACTTGATTCTCAAACATTATTCCACTAAAGCTCAGTTCATTAAATGATGACAAGAACATTTTTTCTAAAAGAAACTAACGCAATATTTAACTGTTGTCTAAAGTAACCATTTTCATTCTTAACCGTTGTTTCAACAATATTTCATTAATAAGTGTCTTGTTTATATATTTGTAAATATTAATCGTTCGGTAGAGTTGATAACTCGGTTGGTTGAAAGTGATGGTTGCACCAGTAGGACTCATTAAAAAAAATACAGGTAAGCAGAACTTATATATTAATATTACTTTGCTGAATTACCTTCGGCTGGGGGTTTAGTAAATACGAGCCAAGTGTTACCTCGTGACACAATTACTTTTATCACAGAAGTGGGCGAAGGATATTAAGTTTACAACAAAACTAGAAAACGCAGTTGTTGTACTTGTCATCCTAAAAACCTTGTGAGACTCCCTAAAATAGAAATATAATCCTCCTCTTTACATCACCGCCAAGAGTAATCTTGAGCGGAGGTTATTATTTTTATAAAACTCATCCTGTTACTCCACTGTCTGACCATTCGTGGACCACTACGGTAGCTCAAGGGAGACAATCATCAGCACTAAGCAGGATTATATTGTCTGCTAACATTGAATGTTCTTAAGAAACTGTGATTTTCCTACGAAGAAAACATTTAAAATACTTTCTGAAAAAAAAAAAAAGCTTACAGCTGAACATTCTTTTAGAAGGAGAGACACGAAATGAAAAAAAAAAAAATCGATCTTATAAGATTTGAAGTCAAATTTTTAGACAGACACCTTTTTTTTTAATGTAAAACTTTTGCCTCGTTCTGGCGAGGCGCGTCCTCTTCAACCTAGTCGGTTATATTAGGGCACAGACACCGAGAAGATAAAGTAAGAATATTAAGAAAGGAGAAAACTGTGAAATCAGAATAAAAAATGTTAGCACACAAAAAAAAGAAAAAAAGGAGAGGATAGAACCAACTCCCCCCCCCCCCCCCCCCCCCCCCCCCCCCCCCCCCCCCCCCCGCCCCCACCCCCCCCCCCCCCCCCCCCCCCCCCCCCCCCCCGGAAATAGATAAACGTGAAAAACAGAAATAAAGACATGTTAAAAAATGTCTGGATAAAAGGAGAATGGACGATAAGAAACAGATTGGCCCATCTGATGCTAATTATTTCCCTTGCCATTAGAGGGATGTTATCGAAGCTAATATTTAAGCACACAATAGACTTCTTACTTTTCCCCCTGATTTATAAATAAACATTTTTTTAAAATTTATTTTATGAACGTTGTTTTAATTGTTGTTTGGGGACGCAAAAAATAAATGGAAAATAGGTAAAGCTTAGGTATTCGCAAAAAAAAAAAGAAAAAAAAAAAAAGAGGGACAGAAATAAAGATGGATCTAGACAACAGAAAGGTTGTTTTTGATCCAACGGCACTTGGGCTATCGCCCTGCGGCCCAATGCCATGAAGTGATATCTGTATGTTTTCGCAAGTTTTTTTTTTGTTTCTCCAAACATGGTGTTACACTTACCTGGCCTCGGAGGAAGGAGCCTTTTCCTAACATCATCGTAAAAGAAGTAATACGTACTCTAGGGACTTGATTCACCCCCATCCGAAGCACACCACCGCCTCTCTGCGAGAGTGACTAGTTGCGCGCCACATGACCAGCGAAGCACTTTGAGGGTAAACCTGATTAATTAAGCGCTTAGCTGCTCGTGTGGAGTAGCACCTGCATCGAATCCCCGAAGTACCTAATTCTTCTGTGTTGTTCTCTCTTTCTCTCTTTCTGTCTGTCTTTCTTTCTAGCTAGCTAGCTTCTATCATTGAGCTATGCTCGTTACTTGTTTACGTCTGACAGGCCTCGGGTACCCCTCATTCTTGATTTCAAATTTCCTATACGGAGACGACGGGAGCAAGAAGTCTTGTCAACATTACAGACAGTGTACTGTGCTCGCCTCTTTTTGATACTGCATCAGCTGTAGATCAGAAGCAGACGCTGGTAATGGATTGGACACACACTAAGTAAACTTGTTGATAGCGTTACCAGGCAGTCCTTGTTCTGGAATCCTCAGTGTTAGAGAACTTTAGGTAGACAGACAAACACATGGGGGAGAGAACTTTAGGTAGACAGACAAACACATGGGGGAGAGAGCTTTAGGTAGACAGACAAACACATGGGGGAGAGAACTTTAGGTAGACAGACAAACACATGGGGGAGATAACTGGAGACAGAAATTAAAATGATGAAATAGACATGGAAAGATCTCGAGCTGATGGCACGTGACAGGAGGCACGTGGCATGTTTGTGTTGAATGCCTATGCTGCTGGGGGAGCTTAAGGATTGATATACAATGATCATCTGACATTTTAAGACAACAATTTGTTACAGGTGAGGAATCATTACATTAAGTATTTCTGTGTTGTTCTGGAGACGAGAGAACCATTCAAACCAAATCGAATAATTCTAGCAACCGGATGTTGGACCATATTAATTTGAGAACTTTATTTCGTAACATTTAAAAAAATAATTTATTCTATATGGTCATTAAATACACAGGGAGAAAACAAAGGTAATGAGAGTAAATGCAGGAAGAGATAACAATACTACACTTGAAGAAACAATACTACAAGATTTAGAATCAATAAAATACTGTGGCAGCAATATTAGACACAGTTGGAGGGGCAGACACGGATAATACAATAACAATACAAAAGACTAGAGCAGCTCAAAAGAAATAAACTCCAACACAAATATCAGAATCGTCAATTCAAAAATTGTCGCCTTAGTACTACTTTGGGAGCCGAGGTAGCACAGTGGTTAGTGCACTGGCTTCCTAGCTCGGTGGTCCAAGGTTCGATCCCCAGTTGAGGTGGGACTTTTTTTAGTTGCTCCGGGGTCGACCCAGCCTCATGAATTGGGTACCAGAGCATGATTCTCCTATTTGATATGTTGTATTTATTGTATGATATAAGTGCATATCAATATGTTTGAAGGAGAATGAAGATTGTGATATGTATGTAAGTATGTATGCACGTGGAGCATGTGAAGGAAAATGAAAGTATGAGATAAAGAAAAGTATGTGTAAGAAAGACAGTGTATGTGGAACGAGGCATATGTGAGTTATGGTGAGAGAAGGAAAAATGTATGCATATGGGAGAAAAGGGGGAAATGGGTGAGGGATAGAGTAGTGCTTTACGTAAGAGAAATGAAAGCGTGTGAGGGAGGTGCGTGATTAACGAGGAGCGTGATTAAGGATGAGTGTGTCTTTTATGTCCGAATTAGGAAATGTGTGTGTGTATATGAGAGAAAGATGAAAGTGCATTACAGAGTAGGCAGGGCCGGATTAAGCTAGTACGGGGCCTGTAGCTTATGTTAAGAAAGGGGTCCTATATTAAAAAAAAAAAACAATAAAACAACACAAATATATTTGAACACATACATTTTTAATTTGCATTGTAATTATCATTATCAAAAGTAACAACACAGTCAACATTATTGTTTAAATATTAATGTTTCTACATTTAGCATAAGCAAATTTGTTGATGATATAGGATGTATCAATTTCACGCAGAAGTTTATGTTCAATGCTCATTAGTGTGAGATTGTTCAATCTCTTTTGATCCATGGTGCTCCTTAGTTCATTTTTAATAAGTTTCAGTTTTGAAAATGATCGTTCTCCACTGCAGTTGGTTACCATTAGTGACAAATAGATGCGCAAGGCGATTTCTACATTTGGAAAACAAGACTCCAAAGAATTGTCAATTATCAAACGGTAAAACTGTAACTCTACAAGGTCTACAGTAGTGCCAATATGAGATGCAAGATCAGTTTTCAACAGTTCTGTAAACTGCGTAAGTTCTTCAAAGACTTTCTTCCAGATCTTCCGGATATGATTTAATAAGATTCGATGATCTCGTTACCACCTCTTCAGGTGTAAACGACTGTAACTGACGAAGGAATCCAAATACATCATTCAACTTTTAATAAGCTTTCTGGCGTTTTGACAAGGCAGAGAGCAAGCTATCAATAAGGACAAGAAATGTTCGGCTTTTAAACTGATGAGAAGGCGTTTGAGATTCAACAAGTGGATCAAGTGTGCTGGAACCACTGAAATCATCATACTCTCGATTTCGTTTGTGTTTTTTTCGAGTTTGTTCTTGATAATGTTCACACTCAGTCAGATCCTTGGCCTTTTGCTCTATGTCTGCAAAAGTAGACCGCATAGCTTGAATATACCCCCGCAGGGATTCATAAAGTGCACAAGCTGTATTCAAATCTTGGTCAGAAGATTGCAAAGAAGCACTGGTCATTTGAAAACGCTGTAATACTTGATCCCACAGTATGATCATTATTTCTGTTTCTAACTTCATCATGGTTGAAAGTAGACCACGAGCCTGTTGACGACACTCTGCCTTCTGATCATTATTATCTAAAATATCATCCAAGACTTGTTTTATTGCAGAAAAGCTGTGTAAAAGTGCTTTTGTTGCATCTGCCCGAGCGGACCACCTGGTATCTGACAGTCTTTTCACAAAGGGCAAATGGGACTTATTATGAGTACCGCCAGCACATAATGCAGTAGAAAGGAGACCCCACCGGTAGGTAGAAGCAGAAAAGAAGATGTACAGACTTTCAACAAATCCAAAGAAAATGACTGCTTCTTGACAACTTTCAGCAGCACATTTTCCAACCAAATTTAGTGAATGTGCAAAACAGGGAATGTAATGCGCAAACTTATTCATCTCTTTATTTCGTGCTTGTAATCCTATAAACTTGCCACTCATGTTGCTGGCGTTGTCATAACTTTGACCACGGCAGTCTTTAATATCAATGGCATATGCCTTTAAAAAATTAAGTAGACTTTGAGTAAGCTGCTCAGCACTATGACCTTCCATATCCAAAAATGTCACAAATCTTTCAACTGGTCCAGATGGCAAAACATAGCGCAGAGTCAAAGTCAGCTGGTCCATATTAGATATATCTGGAGTAGAATCCAATAAAACGGAATAATACTTGTATTTCTTCACTTCACGGAGAATGTGATCCAGTATGCTGGATCCAATCAGATTGATGAATTCTTCACACGTTGTTTTAGATAGATATGATGTATGTCCAAATCCTTTGTTTGCATGAGTACTTATATGGTCTGCCAGAAAAGGGTCAAACTTGGCCAGTAATTCTAACAACCCTAAGTAATTTCCGTTATAAATGGACCCAACAATTTCATCACTGCCACGAAATGAAAGGCCTCGTTCTGCTAAAAACTTCACAACTTCAATTATTCGCTCTAGAAGTTTGTGCCAATACTTTTCTTGAATGTCCATTGGTTTCACAAGTTGGGAATCGACACGTTCACCTTTGTTTTTACGCATCAACATTGAAATTAAAGCTTGTCTATGTGAGGAGCTTTCTTCATGTCGACGCAATAGATTGCTTGCATTTTTCCAGTCATTAAACCCTTCCACAGTAAACTTTGATGAACATTCTGAACTCATAAGCTTGCATGGGAAACAGAATAGGCGCCCTTTACTTTCTGAATAGCATAACCATTTTCTTGCACGTTGCTTGTTTGTAAGTTTATGAATATGTGTAAAATAAGACTTCTGACAGTATCGAGTTTTCTTTTCAGTGTCATACAATCGCACGGATGGAGAGAAGGCACTATCAACATGCTGACATTTTTCACTTCCCTTGGATATGCAATATTCACGCTCACAGTCATCTATATTGTTCGGACAGTCACCAATATCATTAGAGTACTTCTTCGTTTCACTTATTCTTTCACATTCAGACTCAGTGTATACTGGGTTTTGCTGTATGTTTTCTGCTGCACAGCCTGCAATAGTACTAGTTGTTCCTGTACTTCCAGCTTCAGCGGTTAGAGTACCACCACCATGAACATTAAATATTCTGTCAGCTTACGTGTTTTTGATATCACAAGTTGATCTCTTCTTTCTTTTTCTTCCTTCGCTTTACGTTTTTCACTTCCAGAAGCATAATTACGTCCAATATCTCTGTGTCTACTGCTCATTTTTTGAGTAGTCTAACCTTACAAATCAAGAAATTTTAATCAAGATCGAAAGAGAGTGCGAGCACGCAGTATACCTCAATTAAAACAGGAAGTTTCCGTTTCCTAAATTCTAGTTTTTATTGTTAATGCAAATGCATTTCACAAAGAACGAAACAAAATCAGAGGGGCAGTCGCCTAGAGCCAAAAAAGTGGCTTCCGTCCAAACGTGACCAAATTTTCAACGCCACTTAAATGGCTTCCGTCCGCAAACAGTTAAGATAAAAATAATGAAGAGTCACACTAAGTCACCCTCTTATGCTCTTTCTCTCACAATTTCGTGACACCAAATGAAAAGGCGCTAAAGATGGCATAAATCACAAGATCATTGGTTTAACGCTCGTATTAGAAGATGACCAAAAAATTATGTACATATGTATTGGCGCGGGGCCCTAAAAGCGCGGGGCCCGTAGCATATGCTACTTTTGCTACTACGTTAATCCGGCTCTGAGAGTAGGGGAAAATGATACCTGTTAAGAGCAAGGGCTTTAAGCATGGAATTGTTATGTTTGAGGAGGAGTGTGTGTGTTGTGGGTGTTATTATTCGAAAACGAAATATAGGGCGAACGAACGAACGATCGAACTTTATTTTCAAAAGGTTAAGAATTGGGCTCGCAGGCCCGTCTAACATTCTGCCCTTCCATTCTCACTTATCTTGCATACTATACCCTTTCATTCCCATATGTTACTTTAAGCATTAAATTAAAGGCATAAAACATTATAAAGGTTATATAAAAGCATACAATGACATTACCCAATCATAATCAAAATAAAGTATTTGTTTAAGCAAACAAGAACGTACTGAACAAAAAGACAAGAGATAAGATATTGAACATTTTAAGGTAGTGTGATGACATGATACCTTGTAAATGACATTTAGAATAAGAAGTTGTGGAGAGAGATGAACACCAGGCCGGCGTGATTTTGACAATATTTGTAATTTCTTCTTTTAGTTATATAACAGTTTTACAATATTTTTAATGTTTAAAAAATAAAAATAAAAAAATTTAACAATATATTGTTACAGCACAATAGTTTTGGCGCAATAGAATAGAATATGTGACACTCTTCGGAGTCATCAGGACCGCGCCGGACTGAGATACCATCTGTTCAACAAGCTGGAGATGAGAACTGTCGGGCCAGTAGATGAAGTAATTGATTGACATCTGCCGCGGGAGTGCACCACGTACGGGGCGGGGAATAGAGAGAAGCCCTTAGTTTGTCGTCAGTCCCAGTCAAGGAAGACACGGAGGGAGGAGAATGTTAGAAACCCTGGCTGACCGCCCCGTGTAATTTCTGGGGGTCTCTGAACAAACAAAGAAAGAATATGTCTACTGCAGCCTCATGCATGTCGTAAAGGCCACGAATATGAGGTTGTGCATGGGGCTGACAACCTGATCATGTAAAACAAGTAGCAAAAAATTTAAATAAATAAATAAAAAATAAAATAAACAAATTAAAAAAACTACTGCGAGATGACGTGAATGTTTGGTGCAGACGTTTTGCAAGGGAAGCAGTTACAGTGATGACTCCATGCTCAGTAAGGCGCGCAAAGAAAAGTGATGATTATGAGATGACAATTGCACGATGGTAGTGACACAGCAGAAGATTTGATAGATGATAATCGTTGAACTCATCGCTGGCCGCGACGGATGATACTATCTGTTCAACAAACTACAGATTGCACCTGTCATCAACATATCAGCAACATAACTGAAATAATTGCTTGACGTCTGCCGCGGAAGTACACCACGAACAAGGAACACAGAGGGCGCCTTCGTTCGTCGCTAGTGCCAGTGCAGTAAAGACTGGGAGGACAATCAGCAAACTGTGGCTGACCACTGCTTTCTTCAAATGTATTCAAGTTGACGTCTGCAGGGTATTTGACAAACAAGAAGAGGAAGAAGACTTAACTACATTCTAAAATTCATACCATTTTGTAAGCACAGTATTGTAACATTGTTATGTTTGTTTAATCTATTCTCAGTTGTCTATTGTCTATTTGATTTCAATTATTACATTCCAAATTAACTGACGCCCCGTGTACTTCGCGGGGGTCTCAGATGAGGCACAGAAATAATATGCCTACTGTTCCCCCTGGTATGTTATAAGAGGCAACCTATATGAAGTTGTGTATGGGGCTAGCATACTCATCATATAAAATAAATAGTTACCGAGATGACAGCTACAAGAGTAAATGAATAAATTGGTCAAGGTTTCCTGTCAAGGGATCATCTACAGTATTGGCTCCTTGCTCTATCACGAGCGACACGGCAAATGAACATATGAAAATTGTAAAGAACTTGGGACCGAAGACGCAGCAAACGAGATGAATGCAGTCAGCGACTCATAGCTTGACTGCTTGCGTCAGGGTCAGCAACCCTTAGCTTGACTGCGTGCGTCAGGGTCAGCGAGCCAGAGCTGATCAAGACCCTCCTGCACCTCCCAAGTGGTAGTCCTGGAAACAGGCTGCATCATTGCAGTCTGGACGAGAGAGTAGGGATCGAAGAGGGAAGGCAAACCCGGTCCAAAAAATGCCGTGCTGAAGTCGGATGTGTCGGCCAAAGGCGCAAATATCGCAGCTTCGCTGTAAACGGACACAACGCAACCAACGTCCTTTTCAGGACGAACGAAGAAGAAGAAGAAGTAAAGAATTTAAATTGAGTTGGAATGCAAGAACTATGAGCAATACAGACAAAACAGTTTTTTAAAAGTTACTGTAAAAATAGAGCGAGTATAGAAATCGTAATTAGCACAAAACCTCCACAAGTACTACAAAAATTACTAAAGTAATTTATCACAAAACCAAAAGCTATTATTTAACAGACCACATGATTAAAAGACAAAAAAAAAAAAAAAAATAATTCGAGACGTAGTGTTTTAATTTCCACAAAATAACAACAAAATTAACTATGCACCATCACTAAGAAATAATACAGAACAGTACAAAAATTAACCTCAATCAGGAAATATATTACACTAAAAGAAAGTGTTCTGATACAGGGACGTACATATGGTATTCGTCACCCGAGGAGATAACTTCCTTGTTTCAATACCCACTCCCCCTCCAATAAGTAAGCAAACAGAGTAACATATTATACTTGCAAGTAGACTTTTAAACTATGCAGTACAGTCATAATAATGAGGCTGGAAATCTCTTCATATTAAACACATTGCTACAGAACCGAGATCACGTAAATGTTTGGCACATGGTTGTCACATATGGAAATAGTGCAGCAGTAATCATCCACTTTTGCCCCTAACCATATAGTTTATATTTTTTGCTACATGAACGAAGGATTCACCAGTGCAATTAACACGTAAGCAATCTGGCAATTAAGCCCTATGTGAAACAGAGAGCGAAGCGTGGAGCATGGCGTAATAGATTATTTGATCAGGGGAACACACGATATTCAGTCTGAGACGGACCTTGGATTGTAAAACTTTCAAAGGAAGTAATTGCGTAGCTAATATTCGGCAAGGCGGAGATGATGAAAGTCAAGCCAGAGAGGCAGAGGCGGAAGAGGTGGTAAAATTACCTTTGATTCAAGAATCGAACGGCAAATTGGCTCGGGTCTGGCAGTAAGTGTGACTTTCGCATTTAAGAAAGATAGAACGAAACTTATCAATATATACCATGTCTCTCCGATAGCCATGATCAGTTGCCCAGAAATCTATCTGAATTCACTAGCTCGTTATCTTAAGATTTCTCGTACAGAGTGGAAATTATTAGATTTTCGTGGAGTGTTTCATTTTTCTGATTGCGGTAATTTATATACTAGCTTTAAAGTGATTTAGTGTGTTTACAGTTTTCATTATATTTCACTGAGATTTTCTGTGCTAATTAAATAACTTATAGCTAAATTTTCCAGCCGTTAAGTAAATTTAATTACTCGCCATTTCCCAGTACGAGATGTTTTAAATTGACTAGTACATACATTAAATAACTGTCTACTGACGGTATATATTATTTACTTCTATCCATTTCATGTAATTTTATAAATGACTAGTGTTCATATCACGCGTTAAAAGAACGATAGGATAAACTAGACACGTGTGTTTTAAATCTAATTTATAACAGAGTGGCGAAGAGGTCCTATTTTTAACACGTGTTAGATATGATATTGATAATTTGGTTAAATGTTTATATGTTCTTTTCCTAAAATACAGGCTGATCAAACCTGAGTACTAGCGGCTTATTTTCTTATGGCCATATGAACTTATGATCATACGAACTTATAATATTATAAGCATCCAAGAATATTTAATATTGATGCGCTTCTTGCTGTGACCTGTGCGGTCCAATTTTCCTCATTTCCATGAAAGAAACCAGAATAGAACCATTGAATTATAATATTAACTGGGCCAGAACAATTACCAGATTTACTTATATATATATATCTCATCAGCCAACTGTGGCAATATATTGTCATCAACATTTATGTAACTTAAACCTAGCGTTTCAGCCACCTGAGGCTAAACAACCTAGGAACTGTATATGTTCTATTTCTTCTACATCGGCGATCACCACGCAGGAACCCTACTCCAACCAACTGAAGGCATAGATAACTTATTGTATCCAGGACAAATTAAAACACCGACTCTAGCGACTCCTGTGAAATTTGCAGTCAGGAACTACGGAGAGTCTGGGGCTGGATTTGGCAAAACTAAAATTTGACACTTAATAATTGTTGCAATATGCTTATTGTCACAATGTTATTTGCGCATAAATGGGCGCTGAACTTAACTGAGAGATATTGTAAGATTTTTAATAAGCACACTTTTGTGCACTATTATTGAACATAGAGGCCAAGGTCTTAATGTATTAACCACTCGATTTGTAGATTGGTTTATGACGTTTGCTTTTTGGTGGGTCCTTAGTGATGATGTAGATTGGTAAATAACTTAAAAATGGAGGACCATCGCCTTGTCAATGGTCAGACACATTATTGTACAGTCCGGTTGTATATTATAGCTTCGGAAGGAAGCCTATGCTAGGACTGGTATTAAGGAATGAAGTATAATATTCAACCTTACGTGGACGTGGAAGTAATACACCGTAAAAACCGGAGTCAAAATCTTCCATTGTCACCGCAGTGTTTAAAGTTATTCTGGACCACAGAAATCCAGCATTGAAATAGTAGTTGACTATATATTGCATGTATTATGAACAAATTCGATGACCTGATGACCGGACGTAGAACCACATTTTACCATTTAATCATCATTGGAAAATAAACCTCTGTTTGAGTTTAAAAAAAACACCTCAGCTTTTATGGTCCGTTAAAGTAGAGGTTGGCTGTTGCAGGTTGTTCTTCCCTTTTGAACCAGTGAGAAAAACAGGGACGAATAAGTGTTGCTACACACTCACGTTTTGGCATTCGCGTCTTATCACTGTACTTTCATCAGTGATATAAACAAAATTGGGAAGAACTTTACCGCTATTGGTGGACATTTTAACATGACTCTAACGGTTGTTGAAAGCAGACATCAAAGCGGTACGGGATCTTAACATGGTGGCCATACTTCCCGTTCTAGAAGATTTAGATATTTGAGCTCAATTGATTGCCACGTATTTTGGAACACTGACACCTGTTGCATGCTCAGGAAATCGATCGTTATTTGAAATTCGTAACCTTGACTGGGAAGGTCAACGTGCTTGGGATGTACAGACGCAAGTCAACAGAGAAGTATCATAGTTGTACTAGGAAATGATTGCAACAGTTGTCAATTTCCATTTTCAAGTCCTGCTGTGTACCTGCGGAGGTTAAAGTGAATGACGTCATTCGGTAACGAGTACTTCCAACCAGAGGAAATTACTGTGGCTGTTTGGATCCAGTTGTATGAAAATCATAACCCATGTTGGATCGAATGCTTTACGAGGAGGATTGGGATTCCCGCAGATAAGTAGACATTGTATTGTGGTATCAGTATACTAATTATATTAGCGAGCACCTTTCTTTTGTCACTTTTACTCGTAATATACTTCTTCATCGTAGGTGTCCTGGGGTGTTTTCCTAGGTTGATTTTGGGTGGATGAATTGCAAAAAACTTATAGCAAGTTTCTTTGAGGCTACTGGAATGGTGTAGATTCTTGGGGTCACTCTGTGGTTCTTTACGATATTATCTTTTCTTTAATTGTTTATGTGCGGTGATTGTCATTGCTAATGTGTATATTTCTATGTAATTGATTCTCTTCATTGATCATTCTATGTTTTCAGTAGTAATATTATCTTGTATAATTTCTTAGTTGATTGATTTATAGCTGCATATTTTATTAAATAAAAGATGATTAATCTCCAATAATGAGTATCGATAAGGTTTCGAATATAGCATAATAATTGGAATACTACAGTTTATTTGATGAGATAAATATTAGAATTCAGATTCTGAAATGTCGACGGCGGAGTACTTCATCAAACAGGGTAAAATTCTTGGGTTATCAGGAGATAAATTACAAGAGTTTGCTCAAACAGAATATAAAGAGGCGCAGGAAAGAGAGAAACGTCAGTTAGAATTAAAAGATAGAGAATTAGCCAACCAGGAACGTATGAAACGGTTGGAAATGGAAGATAATGAGAAAAGGTGGCAAGACGAAGAGAAAAGGAGGCAAGACGAAGAGAAAAGGAGGCAAGACGAAGAGAGAATGAAACTCTTGGAGATGGAAGAGAATGAGAAAAGGAGACAATATGAATTTACACTTGAGGGAGAAAAACGAGCACATGAAGAGAGAATGTTGCAGTTAGAAATTGAAAGACAGAAGTTGCAAAATGGAAATGCTACTAGTCAATCACACACTCAGAATGATGGTCAAAAAGGTGACATTAAAATCCATTTGCCCATGTTTAAAACCAGGGGTCGACGATATAACGTTCTTCTTGTCAAGATTTCAATTGGTATGCACAGAATATAAAATTGATAAAAGTATGTGGTGTAGCAAACTGATGAATTTTTTATCAGGAGAGGCGTTAAGTGCAGTCGCTTCGTTAGAAGGCGATAGTCAAAACTATGAGGAAGCTAGAGCTACGCTATTAAAAAAATATCAGCTTACAGCTGAAGGTTATAGAAGGCGTTTTAAAGAGTTGTTGCCGGAAACAGGAAAAGAGTTCTCACAATTCATTTCGGATATTCGTTTAACTTTTAATCGTTGGATCGAACTTGAAAAGGTGCAACGGAAATTTGAAGATCTGGCAGATTTAATATTACGGGATAAGGTATTATCCTCAGTAAGTGATAAGTTTTTGGCGTTTTTTACAGGAGCGGAATCCTAAATCGTTATCGGAAGTTGAGACCCTAGGGCGTCAGTTTTCAGTTGCTCATCCGAACTTGAATGTCAGAAACACTAAATTACATGAATCGTTACAGTCAGCGGGTGTTGCTACTGTAAATAACAGACAAGGAAAATTTAGATCGAATAGTGGTGACAGAGATAGGTTTCGTCATAGAAGTGCCAGTTCAGATCGAAATAATAATTATCAAAGAAATTTTTCTCATTTCGAAGGTGAAAATAGAAATGATTCACCAGCTGGCAGAAGATGGAATAACAATCATTTTGGAACTGGTCAACAGGTTGATTTGGGAAACAGAGACAGAATGAATTGGCAACGAAACACTCCTAACTTTTACAGTTACAATAAAGCACATTACTCGCAGAATAATAATAGACATTTGTATAACAATAGACAACAAAATGACAGGGCATTTCGGTCAAATAGTTATAATCGATCTGCTTACCATGGTAATTCCGTTCAAATGTCGGAAAACAATGTCGCAGATAACAATAATACTGTTAATCAGGCAAATGCATGTGCGTCATTTGATTTTAATAATGCTGAAACATGTTTGGAATGCAAGAATCTATTTCAGCCTGATGTGGTATCCAGACTGAGATGTGGACACCCATTGCCGGCGTTACCTGCTATGTCAGCTCATGAAGGAACCGGGTCTTTAGAGTTTCACAAGGGCTTACTTAATGGCATGCCAGTAACTTTATTAAAGGATTCAGGTTGCACGACGGTAGGCGTGCGACAATGTTTGGTTGATCCTTCTTCTTGTACAGGCACATGGGTTAAGTGCATTACGTTTGGTGGTAGAATTGAGAAATTTCAAACTGCTGTGGTTCATATCGCAACGCCATTTTTTTACGGGACAAATAAAAGTAAGTTTGTTGCCGAATCCAGTTTGCGATTTGGTTCTTGGTCACATTCACGGTTTTAAAGAGTGTACTCGTGAGCAAATAAATGATTGGGAACGAGAACACGTACACAGGGCTAATGTTGTGGTTACTCAAGCACAGGAACATGCTCAACAAAATGTTGTACCATTGGGTAATGATGAATTGGGGCATAGCAACATTAGCAAAGAAGCTTTTGCTACATTGCAGAAAAATGATGATTCACTAAAGAAATTTTTTAATTTCGTACAAATTAATACTACAAATGATATTAATTGTCACAAGCAATGGTATGCTATCGTCAATAACATATTAGTGAGACAATTCCGAGATGGGAAGTCCTTTGATACTGTGACTCAAATAATGGTACCTAAAACAATGAGGGCTTATATTTTAAGTCATGCTCATGATTCACGTTGTTCAGGTCATTTGGGTTACTCGAGAACAAGGGCTAGAGTGCTTGCATCATTTTTCTGGCCTGGTATATCAAAAGACATTTCGATGTATTGCCGTTCTTGTTTTATATGTCAGGAGGTTAAGTCTAGAGGGGCACATCATGTAGCTCCCATTCAAGCAGCCGATATTCCGGTGCGTCCGTTTGAGAAGATGGCCGTGGACATTATTGGCCCACTTCCTATAATGTCATCGAGAGGACATAGATATGTTTTAACCTGCATAGATATGTGTACGCGTTGGCCGGAAGCTATACCTCTAAAAAATATTGCTACTCAAGATGTGGCTGAAGCTTTGTTTCAAATATTTTCCAGAATCGGTTTTCCGAGAAAACTGTTGTCAGATAGGGGCTCTCAATTTGTTTCCGGTACTATGACTGAGGTGATGAAAATGTTTCACATAGATAGATCACTTAGCAGTGTCTATCACGCCGCCTCGAATGGTATGGTGGAGCGTCTCAATAGGTCGATAAAACAAATGTTGGGTAAGATTACTATTGATTTTCCTAAAGAGTGGGACCGAGTTTTACCTGCGGTACTTTTCGCATATCGCTCAACCCAGAGGTCCATTATCTTTGATTAAAGATTTGTTAATCGATTCTGATTTGTCTCAAGAGACAGTATCGTCATACGAGTATGTTGTCAATCTCAGACAAAGAATCATGGATGCATGTCAGTTAGCGACATCTGCATCAGAGAGAGCTAAAGAGAAAGCTCGGGTGTTGCAAAATCATTCAAGACATCTTCGGCATCTTGTACCAGGTGACGAAGCATTTGTTCTCTTACCTAGTAAGCAGAATAG
This sequence comes from Oreohelix idahoensis, assembly GCA_024509875.1. Taxonomy (NCBI): domain Eukaryota; kingdom Metazoa; phylum Mollusca; class Gastropoda; order Stylommatophora; family Oreohelicidae; genus Oreohelix; species Oreohelix idahoensis. The sequence goes on along the minus strand of JAMPIV010008066.1, from coordinate 185,360 downwards.
ACTACTTATAACTTGGTGTGGTCCTTTCAAAATTCTGTCCAGAATTTCGGATGTAGATTACGTACTTGATGTCAATGGGAAAAGGAAAATATTTCACATTAACATGTTGAAAGAATTCCACGCAAGACCTGAACATCTTCAGGCAGTATTTCATGCTGTCGAGGACATAGTCTCGCGTCCAATTGGGTGGTCTTCATTATCAGTGATTCAGGAAGAATCAGCGTTTCCTGAAGTATCTATGAATTTTCCTAACATACCAGTACATTCTACAGAAACTTGGAAAGATGTGACGATATGTCAAGATTTACCGTTGGATAGAAAAACACAGGTGTCTGACTTATTACATTCCTTTAATGATGTACTTTCAGATATTCCAGGTAAAACAAATGTAATCATACATGATATACATTTAAATGATGAAACGCCCATTAGAGTACGTCCATACCCTATACCTTTACATTTTCAGGACAAAGTGAACAAAGAAATAGATGACATGATTAGGTTAGGGATAATCAGTCCTTCTCAAAGTAATTTTGCTTTTCCTATGGTGGTAATTCGAAAAAAAGATAATGAGATACGACTCTGCATTGATTTCAGAAAATTAAATAAAGTAACAAAATTTGATGCCGAACCATTACCATTATTGGAGGATTTCTTACCAAAATTGTCAAAGGCAATATACTTTAGTAAATTTGATTTAGCCAAGGGTTATTGGCAAGTTCCGTTGGCGGATAGATGTAAACAGTTCACAGCTTTTTCTACTCCTCGGGGGTAGTTCCATTTCAATGTCATGTGTTTCGGACTAATGAACGCACCTGCGTCCTTCACTAGAATGATGAGAATGCTGTTCTCTCATAGGCAAGATGTTATTACTTATATAGATGATATTTGTCTATTTAGCAATACGTGGGATGAACACTTTGTTGGTCTACATTCACTTTTATCTACTCTTAGATCTGCTGGGTTATCTGCTAGACCATCTAAGGTGTATATTGGATTCTCTGAGATTACGTTTCTAGGTCATAGGATTGGTCATGGGAATCTTCAACCTTTGGAGCAGAATGTTTCCAAGATTCTAAATCTTTCCATTCCTAGAACAAAAAAAAACAAGTCCGTAGTGTGTTAGGACTAGTGCAATATTATGGTAAATTTATTCCTAATTTATCTTCAATTACATCAGATCTATCCACTCTACTTAGGAAAGGGGCTCCTAATGTAATTAGGTGGACTCCAGAATGCAATGCTGCTTTTCTTAAAATTAAAGATTTGTTTTCATCCCCACCGATTTTAAAACTACCCAGGCTTAATAATCTTTATACTCTTCGAACAGACGCTTCGTCCAAAGGCGTTGGTGCTGTGTTGCTTCAACAATTTGATGGACATCTGCATCCGATCACGTACATTTCGAGAAAATTAAACAAGGCGGAAATGAATTATTCGGTGTTGGAAAAAGAACTTCTCGCCGTGGTATGGGTAGTAACCAAATTAGAGAAGTATTTGTTGGGTGTATGTTTCGTAATACAGTCAGATCAGAAGGCTTTGGCGTATTTAAAGACTAAAAACCACAAATGCGCCCGAGCAGCCCGTTATTCGATTCTGATGCAGCCGTATAATTATACGATTCAAGCAATTCGGGGGTCTGACAATGTGGTGGCAGACGTACTGTCGAGGTGCCCTCAGGAAGACAGTACACAAGTTTTTAATGACAGTTAATGCATGGTCAACAGTAGTGTTGATGTAATTGGGACATTGAATTTAATTGGTTTTACCCAGAACACACTTTAATGTTTAGGGGGTAACGTGCACATATAGTGTATATAATACTGTACTGCAATGATATTCAAAAGCAAAAAAAAAAAAAAAAATTTTTTTGCATGTATATTATCTAGAGGTTCCTAGGGGCATTGAAATAGGTAATTTGAGGACCAATTTATGCTTATACTTGCAATCGTTTGGGTTTATATCATGAATAAACATATATGGGACTGACTCTTCATTGGTGAGGTACATATTATTGTAATCTTTATCCTATGGGTAGATAATCCTATTAGATGTAATTATATTAGGTGAGTTTTGGGTCTAGTATTATTGATTAGTTTAGAGGTAATAGAGGGCGGTGTTGTTTTTTTTCCGTAATTTTTGTTATTATGATTATTTCTTCCTACGTGGATTTTATTCACATGACTTGTTTATCACCGTTTCATCTCATCGACGACTGACTGATAATTTTATGAGACGATTAACTGACTTAGACGTATTGAGACTTAGGATAGTATTATGCTGGTATTTTTATTATTATTACCAATATATTTTTGAAGAAAAAAAAGAAACTGCGTTTTTTTTTTCTTACAGGTGGTAGAGGGTAATTGTTGCAATATGCTTATTGTCACAATGTTATTTGCGCATAAATGGGCGCTGAACTTAACTGAGAGATATTGTAAGATTTTTAATAAGCACACTTTTGTGCACTATTATTGAACATAGAGGCCAAGGTCTTAATGTATTAACCACTCGATTTGTAGATTGGTTTATGACGTTTGCTTTTTGGTGGGTCCTTAGTGATGACGTAGATTGGTAAATAACTTAAAAATGGAGGACCATCGCCTTGTCAATGGTCAGACACATTATTGTACAGTCCGGTTGTATATTATAGCTTCGGAAGGAAGCCTATGCTAGGACTGGTATTAAGGAATGAAGTATAATATTCAACCTTACGTGGACGTGGAAGTAATACATCGTAAAAACCGGAGTCAAAATCTTCCATTGTCACCGCAGTGTTTAAAGTTATTCTGGACCACAGAAATCCAGCATTGAAATAGTAGTTGACTATATATTGCATGTATTATGAACAAATTCGATGACCTGATGACCGGACGTAGAACCACATTTTACCATTTAATCATCATTGGAAAATAAACCTCTGTTTGAGTTAAAAAAAAACACCTCAGCTTTTATGGTCCGTTAAAGTAGAGGTTGGCTGTTGCAGGTTGTTCTTCCCTTTTGAACCAGTGAGAAAAACAGGGACGAATAAGTGTTGCTACACACTCACGTTTTGGCATTCGCGTCTTATCACTGTACTTTCATCAGTGATATAAACCAAAATTGGGAAGAACTTTACCGCTATTGGTGGACATTTTAACATGACTCTAACGGTTGTTGAAAGCAGACATCAAAGCGGTACGGGATCTTAACAATAGTATTATTACTTATTAGTGTATTTCCTTGGAATTCCTGCGACAACTACTGGGGTAAGCATAGTCTGAAAGTGGCCACTGCGTGTAAGTGAATTGAATGAACAGAGAAAGAAACTTATGTCTTTTGTTAACCTCATATACTTATATGGTTTCTTCTTTCTTATTTTTTATCTCAATAATCTGATTAGTCACGGGATAGATTACATTAGGAACCTATTCTTTTCCCAGCCTGACTATTTCATCACGTTTGTTACCTTTTGATTTTTGGGTAAATTAACCTCTGTTGGTATCGTCCTTTCTTTTCCTTTGCCAGAGGGGAGAACCTATTTGATTAATTTCCATTTTGTCTGTAAACCATGATTTCTTGATGCATATGATTTATGTTGTGATTTTCTATTTTGATAATAAACTTTATTAAACCTTTAGTTTTCGTGTCGGTCAACCCCTATTCATTACATGTTATCCATAGTTTGTTTTCACGTTCGTGCGTATTTGTCACAGAATTGTGTGCATGTGAGTGCAGTGTAACTTGTATTTTCGTACAAGGAGAGAAAGTGCGTCTGATTTAAATATCGTCGTCCAGATAGGCTGGATTAGATAAATTATTCTATCCAAAGACTGTCCTTTTCTCTTACACGATCACCCTCGTGATAAAAACTATATCTTACCCCTTACTTTCACATTGTCATCACTATCACCTCTGCTCAGACAGGGCAATAAACATCTATTACCTATCTGATAATTCATCCACGACAATGGTTTCATGCAAGGGGATCAGATACTGTGGTGGCTCTATGCTCCATAGGGAGCCAAAAGAACAGTGATGATGATGATGAAGACTGTCCGACGGCACTCCCCTTCTGGCTGTCACCAGGGGTGGACCTCCCCCCTTGCACCACCGTTAGTACGCCACTGTCGCGATATAACCGACCCTTCCATGCAAATGGATAATGGTTGAAAGGGGCGCAGCGTATACATGTGTCAGACACCTAACTTAAAAAGAAAAAGTAAATGAATAAACTGGCTTTCTGTCAGTCTATGTTCTTGTTCTGTAGTTCTCATGTTCTACTTCTAGAGTTCTACAAGTTCTCAAGTTCCACTTCTAGAGTTCTACAAGTTCTCAAGTTCTCATATGTTCTTATTACCAGCTCTCAGCTTCTGGATTTCTCTTACTCTAGTCTCGACCTTGGGGCTATAGACGGGCTCTGCTGGTAATAGCTAATCTTAATTCTCTCGAGTAATGTTAACTGATTTGCTACAAGGATGGGGGTGTTTGTGCGTGGGAGCTGTGGGGTGTGTGTGAGAGATTGGGAGTGTGTCAGAGAGGGGTGCGTTTGAGAGAGGGTAGTGCGGGTGAAAGAGAGAGAGAGAGTGTGTGTGTGTTCTCGCCGAGACTGTGTGGTAAGTATTTCCATGTAGAACTGTCCTTTATTAAATTTAAACAAAAAGTGAAATAATAATTCAACAACCCTTTGGCATGTTGCGTAAGAGGCGACTAATATGAGACTGTCAATGGGACTGGCAACCTGATCGTGTACAATAAGTGGCTTCAGACACCAACGCTGCAACAGCACGTGACTCCGAATGGTATTTCTCCTGCAAGCAGGGGTTTGGGCAGTTGTAGTGGTGGTTCCGTGCGCCATAGGAAGCAAACAGAGAAATGATAACGATGACTAAGAACGGCATATGATAATAATGATGTTGGTGATAATAATGATGTTGGTGATAATAATGATGTTGGTGATAATAATGATGTTGGTGATTATAATGATGTTGGTGATAATAATGATGTTGGTGATTATAATGATGTTGGTGATAATAATGAAGTTGATGATAATAATGATGTTGGTGATAATAATGATGTTGGTGATAGTAATGATGTTGGTGATAATAATGATGTTGGTGATAATAATGATGTTGATGATTATAATGATGTTGGTGATAATAATGATGTTGATGATAATAATGATGTTGATAATAATGATGTTGGTGATAATAATGATTTTGGTGATAATAATGATGTTGGTGATAATAATGATGTTGGTGATTATAATGATGTTGGTGATAATAATGAAGTTGATGATAATAATGATGTTGGTGATAATAATGATGTTGGTGATAGTAATGATGTTGGTGATAATAATGATGTTGGTGATAATAATGATG
>JAMPIV010008066.1:160000-175000 GCA_024509875.1 Oreohelix idahoensis | reverse complement strand
TCTCTGCGAATTAAATATTGTACTTTGTTCCTTGCTGCCCGATATGTAATGATGTCCTTATTTTTGTGCGCTCGATCCCTCTGCCTCATAGTGGCAAGTACTTCTTGTGTGATAAATGGAGATTTTATTTGTCTTTTTACGCGAATTTCTTTAGTAGGCGCATGCTTATTAAAAATACTATAAAATGTCAGTGTCCAATATGCAATGGCGTCATCAGGATCAGGAAGTTGGTAAACATCGGCGAAAGGCGCATTTCGCAAATCATTTAAAAATAATTCTTGGTTGAAATTTTTTAGACTTCTATATTCAATACTGATGTGTTTATTTTTTGGAGATTTGTACCCATTTTTTGCCCAAGTGCAACATATGGGATAGTGGTCACTCATAGCAATAGTAGGGATGGAACATTCTATAATGTTATCTGGACACGTTACATATATGTGATCGATCAGTGTGGATGATGTATTTGTTACTCTGGTAGGTTTGTTGACTATTTGTTTCATGTTGTACGATGCTATGATGTTGGTCCATGTTTGATTTGGCTTATGCATATCAATATTGAAATCCCCAAGAAGAATAATTTCATTGACTGTAGTAATTACTTTATCCATCATGTTCGTGAAATCTTCAAACCATGTTGTTCCTACACTGGGATTTCGATAAAGATATCCTATTACAATGGGTCTTTGCTTTTGTGGCTTTACCTCTAACCATATGCATTCTATATCTATGGTCTCTAAATCGTTTCTGCGGCGATAACTGAGAGAAGTGGAAATATAAACTGCTAAACCTGTCTCTAATTGTCTACTAGAATCTCGCCGAATAGTTTTAAACCCATTACGTGCAATGTCACCATCTGTTATTTTCTCATTCAGACGACTTTCTGAAAGTCCAAAAACATGGAAATTTTGATTGAGAACTTGTGTGAGTTCTGGAAGTTTACCTAAAAGATGGTTTACATTCAGATGGCCAAGTCGTAACCCATTCATGGTTAGTAACTGTTCATAAGTACCTGGCATTTATGCTATGTAAAGAAGCTTGCGCTCAAATAAAAAGGTAAATAAATACTAAATTTAACAAATTTTACCAAGGAAGGTGAATTTATGGTGGTATTAATAAGTGGGACACTTTAAACATTAATTACAAACAATTCAGCTAATTAAATTACGTGAAAAATAAGTGAAAAGTGTAACAAATCAAGCGCTCATATCAGACAGGCAAACAGTGTCTAAAAATAAAAAAAAAAAAATTTAAAAAAAAAAAAAAAAAAAAAAAAAAAAAAAAAAATATATATATATATATATATATAAAAAACAAACAACAGTTGCTGATGTTACAAAGACAACTAGGGAGGCCAACAGTCGCTGTTAATGTGGAGGAGATGGTTGTTGAAAATAGAAGTGGGGTGGATTTGGTCGTGATAGATGATGCATTTGGTAGAAAGCGGGATGTTGAGGTACAGTTGTTGAATAAGTGGGGTATTCCGGCAAGTACGACCTCCAAGTGTAAGGTGCATAGTCCAAGAGTCGTTGTTGATGTAGGAAATTATGAAAGGCTGGGTATGTGGGTTGATGTGGGTAAGCCTGTGACGACAGCGATGATGGGTGAACTCTTATTGGTGTCTGGGACGACAGCGGACATGGTGGCATTTTTGTTGATGAAGGCTGAGCAGATTGAATTGGATCACTTACAGACCTTTGAGAATGAAGTGGGTCAAGTCGGTGTTGTCGAGGAGGGTCGTCTGTGGCAGAAGGGTGTTGAAGGCAGACATTGTTGGTTTCCTGCACATCCGTGGTGCTAAGAATAGGTACAACGTGATGATCCTGATTGTCTGATGATTTTGGGCGGCTGGTGTTTAAAGTTATGGGTAGTGATGGAAAATGAAGGTCATAATTGGCGTCAGATGAGTAGCTGTTTGTATTCACATGGTGTTTGGATGGATATATGGATGCTGATGTGCGAGTTGTGCCTTTAAGAGTGCTTTCTGGGTATTTTATATTTGTCGCTAACATACTGGTCCCTTGGCTGGACAATGTAATATCGCCGCTGTAAAGATACTTCCTAGGGGCTCCAGATGTGGCAAGGAAGACCGAGCTGTGATCTATGAAAACATGCTCATTTTTGAGGCAGTGTTTTTTAAGTTTAGCATTGTTAGTTTCAACACATTTGCGGTAATAGGCACGGACTGGCGGGATAATAGAGGAAAAATAAATTTTGGCATTATGGAATAGGGACCGAAATATGAATGTGATCTCGTTTAGGTCTGTCTGTGACAGTTCAATGTCTTTTATTGAGTCTGACAGACCTATGTGCACAGTTACTCTAGTTACAGAGAGATCCGGCGAAAACCGTTTAAGGAAGGTCAGTAGGTCGTGCGTTGATGCCCAGTTCTTGAAGCGAACAGACACCGAATCAGTATCACCAGTTAATAGTTTTGACTGTTGAAGCTCCTTCATGGTTTGGTCCCCAAAGATGAGATGTTTTCTTCTGTTCGTGTGGGAGCCAGTGATAACATCTGTTGCTTCCTTTGTCCCAGTTGTGCTGTGGCTGCTAGAAGTCTCGTGGTGTGTGCTGGCAGCAGCCGGTCGAAGTGGCGGGTGGCGATTAGAAATTTTGACCGGAATTCTGCAGACACTGGCTACAGGATTTTCCGGAGTGTCCAAGGGATTACGTTCATTAAGGCGGAGTTCTGAATGTAGTATTTGTTGTTGAGGTCGGACGCTCTCCGCACGTTTTTGTTTGCGACCCAATTCGTTTGTGTGCTGTTGTGTAGGCTGCTGCTGAATTTGAGTTTTGCTGTTTTCGTAGCTACTTTTTAGAGACACGTGATCAGCCTGAAGCTGTTCGTAAGATTTTTTAAGACAGCTCAATTCAGCTTTCAGTAGCTCCATCTCAGATGTTATTTTTGTATACATATCATCATGTGGTGATAGTATAGTGTGCTTGCGTGGTGTCCTTTCTAGACTACTATCAAGAAAACCTATGAATGAATTATGCTCTGTCTCTGTAATGGTAGGTCTCGTTGTAACGGAAGGCGTCTCTGTAATGATAGATCTTGATGTAGAGGAAGGTGTGTCTTGTACCATCTGTAGTTGTTTGTCATACTCCTGAACGAATGCATCAGAGACAACGGGAAAGGAACAGCATGTGAGGGCTAATTTCTGGGCATCGGAAGTGGTTGGTGCATTGTTGATAACAGCTGTTGACGTTATAGCCATTCGACTGACTCCAGCAGTAGTTGCTGTTTCCCATAAATGATTTAAATCTTTCTGGATCCACTCTTTAACTGCAGTCTCTGAGCCTTGAACCATAATCTTGTTCGACGTATTATAGAAATGGAGAAAAACGTGTCCAGTAGAAATGACATCTTCGACATGAGCACCATTAGCGTCAGTGCGAGATTCAATTGAAGCGATAGATTTATAGTAGGCCTTAGACAAGCCACGCAATGCTTCGTACTCGAGAAGTTTTTGGAATGTTAATATCACACACTGGTTCTGGTTCTTGTATTGTAATGTCACTAATGGGGCTGAGGGCGTGTCTGCATTGAGAACTCTGGTCTTCTTCTTCACCGCTTTAGGAGCATTTAAGACGTAGTCCTTTTGTTTCTTTCTGCTCGGTCGAGTGGCGGTGACCGAGTTTACGTTTGGCATTGTGAATGTTATTGCTGGTACCACGAAGGAAGAAGGTAATCAGCTTTGTTCATGGCTGATAATCATCGCTCTAGCGTGACGATTTGGGTCGCGGGGTTTCATTTATAGTAGATTGTGCAAAAAGGCCCCGCGCTGAAGACCTATAATTAAACACCTGGGTGGTGAGAGAGAGAGAGAAACAGAGAGACAGAGAGACAGAGAGAGAGAGAGAGAGAGAGAGAGAGAGAGAGAGAGAGAGAGAGAGAGAGAGAGAGAGAGAGAGAGAGAGAGAGAGAGAGAGACGTAAAATAAGCCAGCTATATATATATATACAGCACGTGTCTTATTTTCGCACTTTCCTACCAGTGAACACAAAATATTCAATGGGGTTGAGAAATAAGGTGTAGCTACTTAGGTATTAAATCGTTTGTTTGGTGATTATCTAGGTCTTTAATAGTTCCCCAGCATTCACTATTCCTGCCTGTACCCTCCAGGGTCCGTGGTCGTCCGTTCACTGGTCTATTCCGGGGTTTCAATCTTACGCTTAGTCTATCGCTTCCGGGAAACTAAGATGAATAACCAACTCAATGGGACCAGGTGGAGATAACTTCAGAAAGGGCGATACATTTTTTTCTTACGTCCTACACAGCTCTTACTTTATGTCTGAAAACATACGGCACGTGCCGGTGAAAGCGTAAGCAAACAGAAATCTCAATTAAAAACTGACAAACAGACACTCAAAGAAGGCTCTCAGCGGTTCCATGTTTCTCTGAATAGCTCTAAATATCGAAACGTTGTAGAATCACTTAAATAGCATTTATGGAGTGAGGGACCGCGGAAATTGACCAAGGAATCAAGGGCATTCCCCGGACATTTGAAAATTGAATTTTGGCTCAACTAAACAGTTCGGTTATGAGTGACGACGTGTGTGTATTGATTTTAGATAATCTACTTTCCCTTGGAACTCCCTAAACATTTCTAGATAATCTCCATAAAACTGAGAGTTCGAGGATTAGTCGACAAAGGACACAGGATAATCCTTTTCACAGCAACATTACAAACATCGTTCACATCGCTGACGTGACAAGACATAAAAAAAGAAAGAAAAAAGAGAATGAAATCTTCTGGTGTGGAAGGCGGTAATCAAGATCTGATCTGATCATCTGCCATCTTCCCATAGAAGGTCGGCTGTAGTGGATCTCCAACGTCTTCTGTCTCTTGTCTTTGTGGTACACTTCCGCCTCTTATAGCGCTGTCTTCCTCTTGCACGTTTGTCTTTAAGTATTCTTCCATTATGGTTTTCAGTTTTGTGTCTTATGTGATCAGAATTCGATCTGTGTTATGTGATCAGAATTCGATCTGTGTTATGTGATCAGAATTCGATCTGTGTTATGTGATCAGAATTCGGATCTGTGTTATGTGATCAGAATTCGATCTGTGTTATGTGATCAGAATTCGATCTGTGTTATGTGATCAGAATTCAGATCTGTGTTATGAGTACAGGAAAGTTTGCCATGTTGTTGTTGAGGACTGGTGTTGCACAGTTGGTTAAAAAGTATTGATGATAATCATTGGGGATGTTGTAACAGGTGACTAATAGAAGATTGTGCAAGGAGCCTGGCAATGTCATCATGTACAACACATTGCTACAGAAACCACCGTTACAAAAGTACACGAATTCCTGCAAGGAAGCCAGCTGAAGGGATGGCTCCGTAATAACAGTGAAATGATAACGAGGATGACGTATACTACATAGCAGATTTTAGAGTCCACTTAAGATGTGTACTCAAACAGACAGGTAGTAAACTATATCGCTGAATGCAGTTAACTTTGAAGTTTACTTTAGTCTAACAAAGTTTCATAACTGAGATATCGTGCACTTAAACACCCCCCTTCAACTTTTTTTTTGTTCCCCATCATTTCTCTTTTAGGGTAACACATGCAAATACCCCACACAATCTTTTCTCAGCTTGAGAAAATTAAGAGAACCGCATGAAAAATACTCAGTCTTTTCTTAGTTTGAGAAAATTAAGAGATCCACGTGAAAAATACTCAGTTATTAAATTCTCTGGAGGAAAAAAAAGTGAAAGTAGGAGAAATGATCACTTGCCGCTGTGCATAAATCTTGGTCTAGGACCAGGCGAATTCAGGATCTTTGTATAATTTATCGAGTTTGTTTTGTTCAGATTATGCTCACAACAGGTGTTTCTTGATCGTCAATCACTGGCTTCGATTTTTTGGCTCTTGATTTAATTTCTTAAGTGCCACATCAAAAGTCGCTTAAATGAAATATTCGTTGTGGCCATCGACGACCGACCGAGGAAACAAACGCCCATCTGGTTTCTGTATCAATCAAAGAAACAGTTTTAGCGGTTGCATTATATAGGATTGGACTGCTGTTAAAATAAAATAATTAAATCTATATGACGTTATGAAAAGTAACTTTCAGATAACGTTTTTACACGAAAGGCTGAGTTTAGGTAATTAGACTTAACTCTAGTTTTTGAAAACATTTCTCTTCTTTAATGAGCACGACAGCTGGGATAGGTGATCATGTCTCTTCATAGCTTCCTGTCTCCAGTGCTGTTTATCTATCTATTCGTTTGATGTCTTCTTGTCATGCCACGATTTCAACGTGTACTATCTTTTCTTTATTTTTCTTATCCTCTTTTACCCTTTCCCTCTCTATGAATCGAAACAACGTCCATAGATAACATTCAAACAGAAAATTCAAATATTACAACTTCTAGCCAGTATGACTCCTACATAGACCAAGGTTTCACACGTGGGCACCACGTATTTGTACAGTCTCTTTTAATCAGGTCACACAGGGGCATTTAAGAGTCGAATGAATGTATAAATAATTACCACCGGTTGTCTCTCCTGACTAGATGAAAAAAATCGATGATTTGGTTGGCAAATCTCCAGAGCTGGTAGTGTTGTTAAACAAAAGAAAGTTAAAAAAAAAAAAAAAAAAAATTTGCCTCGTTTTGGCGAGGCGCGTCACGTTCAACCTTGTCGGTTATATTAGGGCGCATGTCCAAATATAAAAGACCTTTAAGGTCTGGAGAATTGTTAATAAGGTACACAAAAGAAATAGAAGATAGATTAAAACAAGGAATTTATCTGACGTTTTAACGGATCATTACTCAAATATGTGAAACAGACCAACAATATAATATCAGATTTAATAACTCTCTACATATTTTTGGTTTGTGGTTTTTAGGTTCATCTTTTAAATTTTCTTTTTCTTTAGTACTAGTAAGACCCATTTCCTTGTTCTATGGTTTTGTATAAACACACCGTTTTTTTTTTCTTAATCAGCGGCACTTGGACTTTCAGCCCTTCGGCCATATGACATGTCATTGCGAGGCTGGGGAGCCTGTGGACTTTCCTTCCAACCCGGTCAGGAGCTTCACTCCTTCCCATCCACAGAGGGTTTATATCAGGAGCAGTTCAGGTTATTCAGTCACAATCCCGGTCGATGACACATCTTCAAATGCGCACGCCCGGGCTTGAATCTTGAACACCTGATCGCCAGTGCAATGTGATAACCATTACACCAGCGCGGCTCCCAAAACACACCCTTAACTTTATCTTCCTGTTTTACAGTAGCCACCTGTATTATCTCCCATATTAGAAATTGTCTAAGGGAAAGGTCATGTAACGAACAATGATAAAATTACCTCCGTTTTTTTCTGGAAAATACGGTAAATGATGCGCATTGCACGGTGAAAGGGAAATTGAACACAGACGAAAAGAGAGCGCAGGTCTTTCAATTTGTGTGTGTGTGTGGTGCTTTGACATTGACCATAAGTCATGATGAGTTTGACTACAAAGATCCAATGAAGTTGAAATGTAACGGTAAGAAATGAAACGGTAAGCGCTTATCATATATTTTATCCATAAGTGTGTAATGAAGTATAAAGCAGAAGTTAATTTCATGTAGAATCAGTGCCACAGGCTTTTTGTCAATTTGATGTTACATTTTTTGACTGCAACCTATAAACTCATTGAAAAATTATTTGTGGCTTTTTAGTGCATTAAAGGCCTGTGTTTAAAATATTAAAAATTTTTTTTTCTTCTTTTTAGTGTTATTAAAAAAAAAAATTTAAGTCAAATGTAATCGATCCGCTAATGACATTATCAGTTTGCGATAAATGAGTCCAGAGCACAGGGGGCGGATTCGATTATTCAGTATATTACACGGAAAGTTAATATTTTTTTTATTATTTTTTAAAAATTTTGATAAGAGTTGTAAATTACATTTTTTTAAATGTAGTTGTCAGTTGTGTGTATGTCTGTGCACGCGTGTCCGATAGTGTGTGTGTGTGGAGGGGAGGGGAGGGGGAGAAGTTTCCATATTTCTCTCAAGAGAGACAACATTGTTGGAAAGAATACACTTAAATTATTTGCAGTTATCGCCCATTTCACTGATGATACAATTAAAAAAAAAATTAATATTAATTTTCATTTTATTAATTTTATTATTTTTAAGACTGATTATTGTATTGTCATGGGGAATACACAACTATGTCAAGTTTCAAAGCTATTGTTAGTGCATTAAAAGCCTGTGTTTACAATATTTTTTATTTTCTTGTTTTTAGTGATTTTTTTGGGGGGGTTTTAATTTTAAGTCAAATGTAATCGATCCAGTAATGACATTATCAGTTTGCGATAAACGAGTTCAGAGCACAGGAGGCGGATTTCATTATTCAGTATATTACACGGAATATTTGTTGTTGTTTTGATAAGAGTTGTAACTTACATTTTTTTAAATGTAGTTGCCAGTTGTGTGTATGTCTGTGCACGCGTGTGCAATAGTGTGTGTGTGGAAGGGGGAGAGAAGTTTCAATATTTCTCTCAAGAGAGACAATCGTGTTGGAAAGAATACACTTAGATTATTTGCAGTTATCGCCCATTTCACTGGATACATACCAAAAAAAAAAAAAAAAAAAATTAATTTTAGTTTTATTCATTTTATTATTTTTAAGACTGATTATTGTATTGTCATGGGAATGCACAACTTTGCCAAGGGTCAGAGCTATTGCTCATCTGGAAGTGTTTGAAAAATCGATTGCAAGATTTGAAGGTGACAAGAGAGTGACATACGTTGCAAGTTACAGAAAAGCCGGTAAAAAAACCTGCTGATTACATCACCAAACAATCCATGTTCTGGAATACCCAGGGTAAGAAAAGTAGAGGACGATTAAAGAACACATGGCCAAGAGAACTGGATGGACTTGAAATGGATGAAGAAGGCGTGGAAAGACCTTGAGCTGATGACATGTGACAGGAAGATTTGATGTACGCTTGTTGAAGGCCTGTGCTCCGTTGGGAGTTGAAAAGTGAAAGAAGAAGAAAGAATATTGTCAAAGCCCTCCGTGTAGTTCTTGGGGGTGGGGGCGCTGAGAGAGAATAGGACTTCTACCTGCTCATGGAATTCGTCAGTTCTTCTGACTTAAAGTTTCTTTTTTTGGGGGGGGGGGGGGGGGGGGGGGGTTCTTATCATCTTTGTAGGTGGTTCTATTCGGGTTTAACCCCATCTCACGGAGTTATGAAATCTACTAGATTTGTTTTCATTTGCGTTTATATCTGTTCACGATTCTCCTGATGATAGGGTCCAGCCTTCAGCCCTGTTACATTAACTTCATCATTATTTTATTCACAATTTCCTGTGATAAATCACTTCATGTGAACTGTGCTATACTTTGTTTTTTAATGGTGGCTGTTTTATCCAAACAAGTTTCATTCAACTCATTTAGACTCGCAGTTCATCGGTTATTATACTTGGTATTGAGCAAAAAATCCAACTTTCGAACTGAAATTAAGTTTATTCTTTGTAAAATGTCTATTTAAAGAGAAACAACAAAGATCATTGATCTCCGGTGAGTCTGCTAGTAGTTCCCGCCTTTCTTATTAGACGTGTGAGCCACCTCACGATCTGGGATCTCTAGCATACGCCCCTACATTCGCTCTAAGATTATCTCCTTGATTTTAGGTGCAGCAAATCTGGTCTTTAGATCAAATAAGAGAAGTTACTATTACCCTGTACACCATTGTCATAACTTTTTCCTGTCCTTATTTTTCTTCCCATTTCTGTTCCAAAACTTGGTTTGATTCTACCACATTTCATGTTTAGTGTGTTCCTATGTAAATAAAACTCTGAGTGAGAAAAAGCGCTGGGTACTGAAGTAATCAAAACCCTGGAGGAAATGAAAGAATAAACGCGCGGAGAATCATTTATCTGGAATGTCTTTTCTCTCTTGTTTTTGAACAAACTAATGGAGCGAGATGAACAAACTTAGTGTGTAGAGATGTACCAAGTAGAAGAAAACAATTGTCAAGACACCAGGTACGCAAAACAATTTTCCAGGTAACAAGGCAAAGGTAGTCCCATATAATCAACTGACGTAGGGGAGTGAAATGTTAGAGACTTCATCTTAGCAGTTCCAGCTTTTTTATAAGTTGGGATGACCAGTTCCATTCCTTGCTGTCATTGCCTTCCCCAACTCAATGTTAGGTACCCATTTACAGCTGGGTAGATTGCCAGTGTTTATTTTTTTTAAACCGTCTAGTGGCAGAATGATTAGAACACGTCCTTTCCGAGGTAAAGTTACCGGCTTAGAAACCAAATAGTGTTACGTTACAATCTTTCCAGCTGTAAATAGATGTCTGACTCTGCTCTTGAATTAGGAAAGGCAAAGGCAGCGTGGAAGAAAACTGGTCAATCCACCCCATAAAGCTGAGACCTGGCATGGGAGAAATCTCTAACACTTCACCCACCTACGGCAGTATCTTCTATAGAACTACTATTACCGTTTACTCTTTAAAAAAATCTAAAATGGTGGATGTCATTGCTGCGTATAATATACAATATTATCTTCTTCTTCGATCCTTAACCACCGACCATCAAAGCAGTCAGTGGCCATCACGCCTAGTGGCGTCTTGTAGGGCAACAACAAATTGATTCCACTTTGCACGGTCGGTGGCCATCCTTCGTACAGTGCCCCAACTCTGGTTCATTCTTTGCATCTCAGCCTCCACAGTCCTCCGCCAAGTTGTTTTTGGTCGGCCTCTCTTTCGCTTTCCTTCAGGGGTCCAAAGCATAGCTGTTCTTGTGATGGCATCGGGGTCTCTTCTGAGGACATGACCAACCCAGCTCCAGCGTCTGCCAGCTATGATGGTGTGCATGTCCTCTTGCTTGCTACGAGTAAGCAGATCTTGGTTGGTGATGGTATTCGGCCAAAAGATGCGGTGAATTTTTCTTAGGCATGTTGTGTGAAAAGAGGACAATTTTGACATTTCCTTCTCTGTGACTCTCCAGCATTCCGCACCATAGAGAAGCACAGAAAGCACGCAACTCTGGTATAATCTTAATTTTGTGCTTGTGCTGTATTGGGAGGACTTCCAGATGTTATTTAGGCTAAAGAAGGCTGTTCTTGCCTTATTCATTCTGATGTTGATGTCTTTGCCTGCCCCACCGTCTGGTGTTACTATGCTTCCTAGGTATGTGAAGGTATCTGTCTGTACCAATTGCTGATTCCTTACTGATATGGGCTCAGGGTTGCTCACATTGAGCGTCATGACCTCAGACTTCTTTAAATTGATGTTCAAGCCCACCTGCTGGCTAAATTTATTAAGTCTATCCGTTTTTCCTGGATGTGTTGATGTGAATGTGCCAGCAGTGCAATGTCATCTGCATATTCCAGATCTTCCAATGTAGAAAATGTAGTCCATCTTATTCCTCTTGGACTGCCCTCTGTTGTCTGGCGCATCACCCAGTCTATGACTGTTAAAAAAAGAGTGGTTGATAAGGGGCATCCCTGTCGTACTCCTGTCTTCACCTCGAAGGTTAGGTTGCTCTGCCCAACCCTACACGTAAAGTTGGCATAGAGGCTTTTTATGATTGCCACTATGCAGCTTGGAATTCCATAAGCCCTCAGTATTTTCCATAAACTGTCCCTATGTATGCTGTCAAAAGCCTTTTCAAAATCAACAAAATTTATGTAAAGCTGTCTTTGCCATTCTGAGCACTGCTCTATAATGTTCCTGAGAGTGAATATATGGTCTACACATCTTCTGTTCTTTCTAAATCCTGCTTGTTCTTTCCTCAGTTTGTAGTCTACTGCCTTTGAAATTCTCTGTATAATTATCCTGCCTAGTATTTTGCTGGGAACTGAGAGAAGAGTGATTCCTCTCCAATTATTGCAGTCTGCAAGATCTCCCTTTTTGGGCAATTTGACAATTATTCCTTTGTTCCACTCTGATGGTGTTGTCCCCGTTTTCCACACTTGTGCAAATAGTGGTTCTAATAGTTCTGCTGCTAGCTCAGGGTCTGTCTTAAATAGCTCTGCATTTAAGTTATCATGGCCCGGAGCTTTACCGTTCTTTAACCCTTTGATTGCTGTGATGATTTCTTCTTTTCGTGGAATGTCTGTATTTACATCTAGATCGTTTTCAGCCTCAGGAACATTCAATTGTGTCTCTGGTATTTCCTTGTTCAGAGTTTCTCTGAAGTGCTCTGCCCATCTTGTTTCCTGTCCCTCTGCTGTCTTGATGAGATTTCCTTGCTTATCTCTTACTAATGTAATATTGTTTACACCTTGTTTTCCGCTGATGAATTTAGTTATTTTGTATACATACAATATTATATGGCGCTTGTATTCGTCAGGTACAGGAAACTACTCGTATTAAAGAAATGAGTACAGCTGAGAGCTATCAACAGTCTGATGTCTGCTATCGGATCCCCGCTATGGACGTTAAAACCATCTTCATTGATTACTTCAAAGGAATGAGAAGCAGCGCATGTTCATTCTTGACATTTTTTCCATGTTAAAAAGAATAATTCATCCAGCAATACTTTGCTCAAAAATGATGATGCAATCCATCCTGGAATTTTCTTTCTTTTCAAAATACTGTTGCCGTGACTGACTCGGGAAGCCTTATCTGTACCAAATGTTCACATTGCGATCCGTATTCGAATTTGTCTGCACAAAATACTGGTGGTGTGATTCACTTTGTAATTTATGTACTTTTAACATGTCTTATCAGCGCAGGTTCGACTGGACTTTGATGCCGTGCTATGTAATACAACATAATCATGTACATATGGGAAGACGATACTGGAGATGGATAGGACAAATATGGAGGAAACATGTTTATAGCGTTACAGGACGGTCCTTGTTCTGGAATACCCAGGCTGGGAAAGGTAGAGGTAGAATGAAAGGCACATGCAGAGGAGAACTGGAGACGGAGGTGACAGTAATGGATAGGACTGGAAGGACCTTGAGCGGATGGTACAGGACAGGAGGGGTTGGAAGATATTTATTGACGGGCAATGCTAAACTAGGAGATGAAAGTTCATGATGAGGTAAAGGTACATGAAGACAAACACACATATCTATCTATCTATCTATCTATCTATCTATCTATCTATCTATCTATCTATCTATCTATCTATCTATCTATCTATCTATCTATCTATCTATCTATCTATCTATCTATCTATCTATCTATCTATCTATCTATCTATCTATCTATCTATCTATCTATCTATCTATCTATCTATCTATCTATCTATCTATCTATCTATCTATCTATCTATCTATCTATCTATCTATCTATCAGTCTGTCTGTCCGTCTTTCTGTCTATCTGTCTATCTTTAAAATCTACCTACCTACCTACCTACCTACCTACCTACCTACCTACCTACCTACCTACCTACCTACCTACCTACCTACCTACCTACCTACCTGTCTGTCTGTCTGTCTGTGTCTGTCTGTGTCTGTCTGTCTGTCTGTCGGTCGGTCGATTAAAAAAAATAATTTCAAGAGCAGTACCAAGAGCTGAGCCGAGTATTCCCGAAATGAGAGCGCTCATCAAAACTATATCGTTTACTTTATCAATCACACTGCCATACAAAGTGAAATGGTATCGGAATGTCACCATCGATACCACATATAGCTACGACAAAAACCACGTTAACCAATAATTTACCTGGTGTTATCGCAACTTTATTACATGTTATCTCTGTGTTAATGTCCCGAATAGAAACTTTAAAAAAAAAATTGAAATGTTTATCGCATATTTTCGAACATTGGAGTAATCTTTAAGAGTATTTTGAGACAGAGATAAAAATAGCTAGGGGAAGTAACTGAAAGAAATGGCAGTTATTTGGCAAATATCATTCATGGGTTTTTGGTGAACAGTAATACACTGCTTAGCGGTACCACGTTTAGCGCTGTTTCGCTATAGCGTTTTTAATTTACGAGGCCTATTTTTTAGTGTTGAACAATTAAAGTTCGTAAAATTAGGAAGCTCGAACAACCCTACAAGAGCTGCCATAAAAATTCGGATACTTACACGTAGCCAGTCATGTCCCCTTGTAGAAAGCCTGTACCAAAAATTCACATACCTGTACTTCTGAAATGGTGGTTTCTATGTCAGCTTGTATTACATCATGAGGTTGCCAGGCCCCCCCATACCCTTCCTATTAATCGCCTTGTATGATATGATGGAGTAGTTGTCTTATTCTTTGTTTCTTCCGAGGCCCCCGGGAACTGCACGTGACTATCAGATACTGCCGTAGGGCAGTAAAGTGTTAGAGACTTCACGATGCTAGTAGGTCCAGCATCGAGACGTGGGTTGACCAGTTCCTTTCCTCGCTGCCTTTTCCTTCCCTGACTCAGGATCAAATTCAGGTACCCATTTACAGCTGTGTAGACTGGAGCGTGTTGATACCGTGACTCTGAACCTGGCAACTTTGCCACTGGGGGTCTCTGGGGGACTAAGAAAGAAAATGACTATTGCTAATTCATGCAGTCGTAAGAGGTGGCTAATATGACGTTGCGTATGGGACATTAAACCTCATCGTGTAAAACTAATTGCTACAGATATCCCCACCGCATAAGCAGATGGATGCTCTAGTGCAGTCTTGCTGCAAGGGGACTAGCAGCAAATTTGGACCCGTGCTCCATAAGGGGTGACACTGGAGTAATCGATTCAATGAATTATTGTGATTTTCTAGAGAACATATGTATAGCACGTCACCACATACATCTAAGTACACAACAATATAATTTAAAAAATTTCGATCGATTGAATGAATTTGTGTAATTTTCAAACCAGAGTCTGCACCTAGCGTGATTAAGTCATTGTAGGAACCAGATACAGTTACCAACAGAGGCATTTTAAAAGCATGTTTTCATAAGAAAACATTAGTTTAAAAAAAAACATATCCAAGTTTTGCATTGCATTAGTCTTCCACTTATCCACCGGGTATTTATTTTCCTTAGCGTTGATAAGAATTACCTTGTGCAGTTCCTGTGGGTCGTCTTTGAAGAGACACAGAAAAATTGGAGCACC
>JAMPIV010008066.1:77500-155000 GCA_024509875.1 Oreohelix idahoensis | reverse complement strand
TGAAATATTACTTACGCTCCTCCTTGTTGAGAATCAAAACAGAAGGAACGAGTAAGCGCAAAAGAACGATAGGACGACAGCGCAGTAAGTGGTACAAAAATGTCAAGAGCTGAGCAAATGATCAAAATTCTACCACCGTGTGCTATCAATACAGGTGAAAGAAACTGTTATAGATTCATCAAACCCAACTTTGACTGTACTTGATCTGACCTAATTGGTTGCCTGACTCAGAGGCATCGCACGTCCTGATAATATATTAAATTCTCACAAGATAGTACATTTTAAGTTAAGTATGTAGAACACATTGTATATATTTCAGAACAAAAGGTCGTAGCAACAAAAGAATATTCAGCGAATAGACGACAGTTTTTCACGTTTCCAAGGGCTGTCTGTTTTAACAGTTGGAAGCGAAAAAGTTACTACCTGTCGAGCGAATGTTACATCGTGTGCCAGACATCACGTTATCGCTTGAGCGTTCTGGACATGAACAGATTTTACATAAATCTCAAATCGGCCACACAGCCATTTTTAACGCGCCAGACATAACTAGTGATGCTAGATTTATGGGTCTAGGTTTTCCTGGGCTCTGGGATATAAATATGCCTCACTCCCGCTATTTTTTCCTGGATGGCCACTTTATTTGGTCGTATTCATGAAACGGTTACAGTGTTATCCGTTATCAGTTTGTTAACGTAATCATCAGCTTTAAGTCGGTTATGAAATCCCCAGCTGTCAATCTGTCTTGTTATCTTCACCTTTAAGTCAGTTACAAAATCACCAGATGTTAGTTTGTCTTGTTATCTTCACCTTTAAGTCATTTAAAAAAATCACCAGATGTTAGTTTATCTTCACCTTTAAGTTGGTTAGGAAATCATCAAATGTTAGTTTGTCTTGTTATCCTCACCTTTAAGTCATTTACAAAATCACCAGATGTTAGTTTATCTTCACTTTTAAGTTGGTTACGAAATCACCAGATACTAGTTTGTTTTGTTATCTTCACCTGTTAGTCAGTTACAAAATCACCAGTTGTTAGTTTTTCTTGTTATCTTCACCTTTTAGTCATTTACAAAACCAACCAGATGTTAGTGTGTCTTGTTGTCTTCACCTTTACGTCGGTTACGAAAACGCCAATTGTTAGTTTGTCTTGTTATCTTGACCTTTAAGTCGGTTACGAAAACGCCAGCATTCAGTCTTTTATGGAAGCATCAACGTTCAGTTTATTATAAAATAATAACAT
Organism: Oreohelix idahoensis; assembly: GCA_024509875.1. NCBI lineage: Eukaryota > Metazoa > Mollusca > Gastropoda > Stylommatophora > Oreohelicidae > Oreohelix > Oreohelix idahoensis. Next base: position 153,763 of record JAMPIV010008066.1, on the reverse strand, counting down.
TTTAGTTTCGTTCCCTATAATCAGCACTCATGTTGTTATGAAAGTACTTTCAGCTTTTTAATGAAATAATCAGCTTTCATTTTTTAAAATGAAAGTGCTAGCTTTGATAAAATAATGAGCTTTCAATTTGTTTAAATATGAAATAACTTGGCTTCTGTTTCTTACGAAATCGCTAGCTGTCAGTTAAAAAAAAAAAAAATGAAATCGCAAGTTGTAGTTCTGTAACGAAATCATTGACTTTAAGCTTGTTATACGTACGTAATTATCCCCTTTTATTTTAAACAAAACGCAAAGAAAAGAATAGGAGTAAGCGTGTTGCCATACAAACTCATTAATAAACACAAACAAATATACTTATGTGCAACAACCTACGGTTAAGTTAACCACAGTAATGTTAAACTGTGCTTTTTACCTGTTTTTATTCTTGCATGCAGCTAAATTCGAGTACAAACAAAACATCGATATATATCTTTATTTATTTTCATTTTTATTTTTACTGTCACATACTATACTAATAAACTATTTATGTGTAGTTTCCACTGAATGTGTTTGAGAAAAGTGCGTTTACAATAAGAAGAGCACTTTTCCACAAAAACAGTTTGACAGAGGTCGCGCTATCAAATTCCCACTTTCCAGAACTTAATGTGTTAAATACTTTATTATAGACGTGGGCTAAAAAAAATGCATTTTTCTCGATTTTTTCTCCTTTTTGTTTTTTGTTTGTGGCCCATAACAATGCTCTACTTAGATATAAGCGTGTACGGAAACTAATGGGAATGTAGTTCTTCTTAACCTTTCAACTCTCCAAGTAGCATAGTCCTTCAACAAATTTATGTCGAATCTTCCTGTCACGTGTCATCAGCTCAAGGTCATTCTGTCTTCTTCATCCCCTTCATGTCTGTCCCCAGTTCTCTTCTCCTGTGTTCGTTCGTTCGTTCTCTTTTATCCTGGGGGTTCCACAATAAGGATTGCCTGCTTATGCTATCAACAGGTTTCCGTAGTATGTGTCCCATCCATCTCCAGCGTTTTCTTTTCATCTCTTGTTCCAATGTCGCTTGTCTGGCTATTCACATTGTGACGGTATTGCCTCCCCTGCTTTGCAGTAGTGGTCCAACAGTGGCCAAAGCTCAAGAGTATCTAATATGGGCTTCAAAGGTGTCTACCTTCGCACAAGATTATTCTTGGCAGACATGTAGATAGAAGGGTAATGACACTTCTATCACACAGTGAGTCTTAACAAGATATTCAGATAAGCGAAAACAATGCTATTGTGGCTGAGCACGTTAATTCTATAATCTGCCGACCACTTTTGTGAAGAATTAAGCAATGATTAATTTTAGCTCGTTAAGCCCCCACCTCCGATTTAATAAGTGGAATTCTTATTATTCTGGTATAGCTCTATGTGTGTAGTAAATTGACAAACATGCAGTACATTTAAAAGGAATAAATCGAAGTTAAATTTGTAAAACAACAAATAACAAAATTTAATAATCACTTAAGTTTTAACAGTTGGAAAATAATTGAATAGTTTAGAAGAAAAGTTTCATCATTGATTTATAGTAGAGTCGTTGAAAAAAGTTCACTTTGGCAGCATATATTTTACACTGCCAATTGTACTTTCTGCTCCCGCTGGTGGGTTCTTTTTACATTGCTCACGCTCGTCGCTGGTCAAGGTTGTCGGGTGTAGCTCGTTTCCCAGAAATGTCAAGGAGAGTCTACAAAGTTGGTACCTCGTCTTAAAGCGTAGGCCACTTGTCCCTTCTTGTTCCAGAGATAGTATTTTCTGCTGGTACCACTAATAAGCCAATCCTGACTCACAGAATTTTTGCTCAGATGAATAATAGAGACTTGAATCGGCCTCTTACTCGCGTCTGGGGTGTCGCTTCTTTAATAAGATAATTCACTCTGACTCCGTGTGTTTCAGTTTCCTCAGATATTCCGGTTTTCCTTATTTAAAATGTTAGAGATTTCCTGGGCTGAATTGTGAGTCCTGATGAATACTCCAATAAAAGGTGTCCGGTCTGATAAATGGAAACTCTGACTTCTAACTACTGGCAAGTCTGGTGTTTTTAGCAGCATGAATCTCACAGTGAAGTAGACTGACTGAAGCGTCATGTTATATTCACTGTCCTACCCCGCTCTGTTTGTTATGGAACTAAATGATCAGCCAATCTGATTTGAATATTTTGCATGACTCATCTAGTGCACAATTTCAAACATTACTTTTCTAAAAATGGGCTGTAAACATCCGATTGCCTGGCAGACGAACTCACAGACACATCTATAAACTGTGTTTCAGATATAACAATTTATTACTTTATCAGAAAGTAATCTCTTTGTAACAAGGTGTATCGGAAACGATTATGTCATGTTGGACTGTCAAAAATGTGTCGCACAGACGATTAATCTGTCGCGTACCCGGACCTAATCTTAGCAAACATTTGCTGCACCCTGGCAAACGCGATGTATTATCACCAACAAGGAGTGTCACAATGATTTGACAATATCAAATAACTGCTACTTAGCAGAGAAAGAAAGAACGTGCGACAACTGAAAGCACACAATAAAATCCGTACCACAAATGCACCGATTACTGCCGTAGTGAAACAGAGATTAGGAAGAAGGAGGGGCCGCCCCAATCCATTCTGTGACACACATAAATTCCACATAAGTGACCTTGTCATCAGTTCAAAATGATATATCTTGTCATATCAATTCAATTCTATGCAATCATCCATTTATGAAAGTCTGTCGCTTTATGGTTGTTGTTTTTGTTAAAAAAAGTGGTTGAAGTAACAAGAAGAGACATGGTCCGCAACCAGACGATCCGTCAAGGCCTAAAATCCCATCCGCTGCAGACCCAAATAGAACAGTCCCAACTAAGATGGTTTGGCCATGTCTGCAGAATGGGAGAAGATCGGCTACCACGACAAGCATGGGAAACAAAGAGCCAGGGATCCAGACCTCCAGGACGACCCAGAGTCCGCTGGGAGGACAACATTAGACAATCTTTGAAGGACCGAGGACTAGAATGGAACCAGGCCAGGAAGAAGACAGCTGATAGAATGGTTTGGCGCTCTCTCTTCCAAACCTCTACACCTCACGGTAGAAGGGGAACGACTAAGTAAGTAAGTAAGTAAGTAAGTTTTTGTTATTCTTCTTCGTGTTTCCGAGCCATACAATTGAACTGACTAATGATTTGTATTGACAATTCTGACTTTTGTGTTGGACTTGATTTCCTTTGATCTCCATATATCTCCCAATGCAACGGAAGCTCCTCTAGCCTTGTGTATTCTTATTTAGGTATCATTTTCTGTCCGTCCAACTGTATAATTACAGTCAAGAAATCACTGTAAAGAATAATTTAGTTATACGTAAAACAAAAACACGTGTTCAATGCAGCTTTAAGAAGACTAGCTCCAGGTAAAGTCTCTCTGCTTTTTAAAAAAGTAGTTTTGCCTCGTTTTGGCGAGGCGCTACGTTCTAGTTCGACAGAAGGTCTGTCTGTTTTATTACGGCTCATTGATCGTATATAAAAGACCTCGTGGTCTGCTAGGTGAGTTTAAAAAAAAAATCAAGGCTGTGTTGTTCATTCAGTCATTAATTGAGTCTTTGGTGATATTAAGGCTAGGGAGGACACGTGACTTGGTGAAAGTGTGTCACATGACTGAGCATGTGACGGACTAAGATTTACACTAAAAAAAAAAAAAAAAAAAGAAATTTGGCGTAAGCCCGTTCTCCTACTTGCTTTTTTAAATTTCTTTTCATCATACATTCATCTATAGAGACCAACATATTTTCTAATTTCAGCTATTATATCTTGATAGGAGGCCTTGATCAGTTATGTCAAAGCCTTCTTCGCAGACCTAAGAATGGGTAACTTCTCGTTGGAATTAAAATTATGAAGAGAATATTTTTTTCAAGGAGAAAAAAAAATTAGTAGAAGCCACGGGGAGCTCTTATTCGCAACGGAGGGGCCCAGACTGTGTCACATGATGTGCAGATTTGAAAGAAAGTGCTCCACTTTTGGATAACAATAATACTGAAGTCAGAGGTACAATGGAAAGTGGTCGCACTTATCAAAATCACACAATTTGGACAAATACTTTATATTTTTCTTTAAAAACATTTAAAACATTATTAAGATTTAAACAAAAATATTTTAAACAAGCAACTAGCACACTCACTGGTGGAAAAGGCCCCCTTTCATTTGATCCAGTGAAGAGCTAATCACGAACTCTAAGTTTGAAATACATAATCATCAGCTTTTATTTGTAACAAAACACAACGAAATGAATTGGGGTAAGCGGGTTATCATACAAACCCACGTCAAATGAAGTTGGCCCTTTTTCACTTCATCCAGGGAAGAGCGACCCCATTTTTTAACTGGTGTGATGTCTTTTAAGAGTACCCGCTTTCTTTCCTATTATTCCATTTATTTTTCGTTTGTTTAGTAGCAAAGGACGCCCACTACAGGTGGCTTCTGTGCAGGTAGGAAACTTGCGTCGCAGCATTTTGTCCACTCCCGTAGTGCTGGTTTATGTGGCAATTGGTTTTACATCGTGGAGTTCCCACCCTATACACAACCTCATTCCTCCAGTAACCACACAACCTCATTCCTCCAGTAACCACACAACCTCATCCCTCCAGTAACCACACAACCTCATTCCTCCAGTAACCACACAAGGCAAACTAGACCAATAAATAAATCCAGATTGGAAACGTATGATTTGTTTGAACTGAATAATAAAAATGTCAGTGCTGTAAGTGTAGACAAATTTAGGTACAATACCAAACATAAATATGAATATATTGAGAGACTATTATGAAAACATCGACATCACACAACATAAATGGAATCCAGTGGAATCTGACTAAACAGCTTGATGATCTGGATTTTGCAGATGACCTGGCTCTACTGTCCCATAACCATAATCAGATGCAAGAGAAAATGAAAATTCTCGATGAGACGTCGCAACAAGTGGGCCTGAAAATACACAGGGAAAATACAAAAATTATGAGAATAAATGCAAGAAATTATAACAAGATTGAACTTGAAGAAACACCACTAAAGGATTTAGAATCGTACACATATCTTGGTATTAATATAGACAAAGTTGGAGGGACAGACAATGATATCAAAATAGGAATAAAAAAAGCAAGAGGCGCTTTCATTGCATTGGGAAACATATGGAGGTCAAGAGAAATCAAGTCCAACACGAAAATAAGAATCTTCAAATGTCACGTCAGCCCTATTGTATGGCTCTGAGACATAGAGAACAACAAAAACAACAACCAAAAAGCTACAGACTTTTATAAACAGGTGCTTGCGTAGAATAGAAGGACTGAAATGGTATGACAAAGTCACAAATGTGGAATTGATGACAAGAACCAGACAAGTGCCAGTGGAACAAGAGCTGAGAAGAAGACGCTGGCGATGGATAGGACACACATTGAGGAAACCTGTTGATAGCATTACAAGGCAGTCCTTGTTCTGGAATCCACAGGGAAAGACAGGCAGAGGTAGACCAAAAAACACATGGAAAAGAGAGCTGGATACAGAGGCGAAAATGATGAGGAAAACATGGAAAGAACTTGAGCACGGGACAGGAAGATTTGACATGTGTTTGTTGAAGGCCTATGTTCCTCGGGGAGCTAAAGGGTATTGACTATTGATATTGAGAGACTGATTTTCGATACCTGATGACAATAAATCAAGAAAAAGAGGTCAGAAGGAAGGCGACAGAGAGGCCGACCAAAAGTAACTTGAAGAAGAAATGTTGGAGCAGAGTTACTATGCGTGAAGCAGAGCTGTTGCACCACATAAAGGATGGCTGCCGACCGAGCAATGTGAAAACAGTTTGTTGCTGACCTGCAAGACGCCACCAGGCGGGATGGTCACTGATTGCTTCGTCAGTCAGCTATCAAGGACCAAAGAAGAAGAAGCAGCAGAATCGACATAGGAGAAATAAAAAAAAAAACGTGTAGTAACAAATTAGACAGAACAGTTCAATCTGAGGAGGCTAGGGGTCAACAAAAGACCCAGGATATGACACATGAAGGTATGACATGCATCTATAGAAACACAACATGACAGTACACAGGCCGTACACTAAAACACACACACATAAACAAACAAACAGCCAACAATACATGATTTGAAAGCTATAATCAACCGTATGATCTATACACGTTCAGGGGGTCTTGAAGAGAGAAAGAAATAATACGCCTACTGATCCTTCAACCATGCCGTTAGAGGCGACTAATATGAGGTAACGCATATAGCTGGCAACCACATCATATAAACCATAATGCCACATAAGCCACCACTACAACAGTACAGGGATGCTTGGCGCGGTCTTCCTGAAAGGTGACTAGTTGCACTGATGGCTCCCTTCTGTAAGGGGATTAGTTACACTGGTGGATCCCTTCTGTAAGGGGATTAGTTACACTGGTGGCTCCTTTCTGTAAGGTGACTAGTTACACTGGTGGCTCTCTTCTGTAAGGGGATTAGTTACACTGGTGGCTTCCTTCTGTAAGGGGATTAGTTATGTGCCAGCGTCAGTTGTAGGTTATACGGCACTAGTAGTTATATTGATTTTATTTAGTCAGAGTTAATCCTTCATATGTTGTTGTGGTTCAAGTGCTAACTGGCCTTCCGCCAGAGATGGTAATACTTGACCTTTTGTTATTTTTTCAACCCAGGAATGTTCTTCCCTTTAAGTTTGGTGATAAGCAAAACAGTTTCAGCATAACAACGTATATCCAAAAGAAATTACTGTAAAGTTCCACAAACATCAATTCAGTAGAAAATTATATTAGAGTTTATTGATGTCATTAGACAAACACTGTAAATTTCACAATGATGATTGGTTATCCAAGATGAAAAATATGTAATCCAACTGAATAATATATGTATATCCAAATAGAATAATATATGTATATCCAAATAGAATAATATACTGATTTGTCTACTCAAAAACTTGTCTTAATATCCCCAAAGACGAAGTTCACCTAACGCTATCTGTAAAAATCCTCTAGTCTAAAATCATGGTATCATTGGAATCATTAATCCTGAAATCTCTCTGCCTATCGCCCACAACTCTTCTATTTATACTATTTCTTCTTTTTTTCCCGCCTTTTCCCACACGACCCGTCCTTTTTTCCCACGGTACAATTTCTGCACACGACTCTCTGTTTTTGACTTTTTGCACACGACTTTCTGTTATTTCGACTTCTTTCACATATGTGATCTTTTCCAACTTAACAATTGGATTAAAAAAACCAGATCACACAAACATTCATTTTCCACTTTCCGCGCATAAAACCCATTCATTATTATCTGGGACTGACCTACGTTTGCCCTGTCAGAGCAGTAACTGCCAACTGGACTGTAAATGATACTGCGTTTTGTGTAAAAACGTCTTATTTGCTTTTGAGGTCTGTCATTCTTATATGTAGCATATTATAGCACGTATAAATGCTTAGCGTGGAAGTAGTAGGGATAATGCTAGCGTGGAAGGCCAAGCGGTCACAGTTACACTGGTGGCTCCCTTCTGTAATTGGACTAGTTACACTGGTGGCTCCCTTCTGTAAGGCGACTAGTTACACGGGTGGCTCCCTTCTGTAAGGGGATTAGTTACACTGGTGGCTCCTTTATGTAAGGTGACTAGTTACACTGGTGGCTCCTTACTGTAAGGTGACTAGTTACACTGGTGACTCCCTTCTGTAATTGTACTAGTTACACTGGTGGCTTCCTTCTGTAAGGGGACTAGTTACACTGGTGGCTCCCTTCTGTAAGGTGCCTAGTTACACTGGTGGCTCCCTTCTGTAAGGGGACTAGTTACACTGGTGGCTCCCTTCTGTAAGGGGACTAGTTACACTGGTGGCTCCCTTCTGCATAAAGGAGCAAAAACTGAAATGAATGAATGAACCAACTGCATCTGTGACACTTCATGGCTTAATCAGCAGATAAAAGAATACATACAGAAACAAAGAAAACCAGAACATATCAGCGTAAACATGATAAGACAACGGTCACAAACAAGAAAGTCAATCTGAATTCATTATAAGCAGCAGTGCGGCAATCCTGACAGCTATAGGGGTGGAAAAGTAACCAGCCCTTGAACACTTACAATGCGTCTGCACCAGTGTTTCTCAAACACACTATAATCGCTTACCCCTTGTGAGAGTTTAATATTACTGGTGTACCCTTCTCGGAGCCGTCGTAGCACAGTGGTTAGTGCACTGGCTTCCTAGCTCGTTGGTCCATGGTTCGATCCCCAGTTGAGCTGGGATTTTTTAGACCGCAAAGGGTCGATCCAGCTTCATGAATTGGGTAACAGAGCAACTCTGGGAAGGTTAAGGCGGCCGGCGTGATGCTGACCACATCACCCCTAGTGTGCCGATGGTCGAGAAAATATGGGCCTAACACCATATTCCCAATATGCCACAATGGGCGTGTAACGGGTGTACCCTTCTCGGGCGACGATAATTTGGGGATAATGTTAACACGACTAGTTTATCCACACTGGGTGCTTATATAATATTAAAATAGGTCAAGGTAGTGCCACAGTAGAAACTGCTGTAGGGGAATGTGGTGTTAGAGACATCAAAATATAGCTCCAGCTGTAAGGAGGTGGGGTGGCCAGTTCCCTTCCTCGCGGCCTTTGCCTCTCATAATTCAAAAGCAGTGTCAGATATCCATTTACAGCTGGGTAGACGAGCGTGACGCTTCCAGATTTCTTTTCCGGAACCCAGTAACTTTCACGCGAGAGGAAACGTTCTAACCGCTCAGCCAATTGGCCGATATACTCATATATATATATATATATATATATATATATATATATATATATATATATATATATATATATATATATATATATATATATATATATATATATATATATATATATATATCCCACTAATGTATTAACATGTATGATAAAAATGATGACATTGATAAAATATATACTATATATAGAAATAATAATTGAAATATTAATTAAAATAACACTTAGTCATTGCTCTTCTACCCTGGGTTGTAGACGTTTGCCAGAGAGAGCGCCATACTATCCTATCAGCTGTCTTCCTCCTGGGTGGTTTCAATCTAGTCCTCGGTCCTTCAGAGATTGTCTAACTTTGTCCTCCCAGCATAACGTTAAAATAATGCAAGTAATAATACAAATAAATAAATAGGGCTACATATGGTGGATTCCATCCCCCTAAAGGATGCTCCAATGAATTAACAATGAAAAGAAACACTTTCCCTAGTTGTTACAGAAAAAAAGATAGAATCAGTGTCCAAACATTTCTACGTACAACCATGCGTAATATATTAGGTAATTTGAAACACATAGATCTTGCGAGCTAAAAAATTAAAAAAAAAGACCATCTGTTTCCCCCCTGCAAAAAAAAAGTTGTCAAATTAAAAAACTCTGTAAGGGGCAAAAGCTCGAAACCCATACCATGTGTTTTCTTCCGGCGTATGAACAATTTCCTGATAAAAATACAAATATATTGCATGCCCTAATTCAATGTAAATAGTTTATCAAATATTTAGCTAAAAAATGATAGACACTGATATAAACATGCATCCAATTATGTCAACAAATCCTCTTTTAAAAAAGATTGCTTTTCAAATCAACATGTTATGATTTGTTATAGTGTGTTAAGCCTTGGAGTTAACAAGAAAATTTTCATGTATTCAGGGGTTACAAAAATCCGCCATTAAAAATCATATTACATCATCATCGCGGAGAACAACGTCCTCTGTGAGCTGAAAGTCGAGATGAAAAATGAAAACGGTCCTAATATACAGCCTTGAAAATAAATATTTATTTCATTTTTTTTTATTATTTATATATTTTTAAATTTTTTTTTTTAAAAAAAATTTATTTTTTTTTTAAAAAATTATTTTAATAAACCTTTAAAAAAATAAAAAATTTTTTTTTTTTTAAAATTTATAATTTTTTAATTTTATTTATATGGAAAAGTTTTTTTTTTTATTTATATTAATAAAAATCACATATTTTAAATAATAAATTTTTCTTTTTTTATTATAAAAAATTATTATAAAAAACTAAGATTTTTATATTTATTTTTTATTTAAATTTACATAAAACCTAACCCCTTTAATTAGAAAAAGTATTTAAATGTATTTTTAAACAGTGACGGTGCAATATTCTTATTATTATTAATTAGGAAAAAAATAAATTCAAAGTTACTTATTAAAACAAAATTATTTCTAAAAAAAAATTTTAAAAAAAATATTCGAAACTTAATCCTAAAAAATGTGTATTAATGCTATAATATTAAAATAAATTGTATGTTTTACCTTATAGTATTCATACTGGAATAAAAACATTTCTGTTTTAAAAGAAAACAAAATAAAAAATTATTAAATTATAAATGATATTTATCATAAAAAATTATAATTATTTAATTTTTTATTTTTTTGAATAAAAAAATTACCATAATTAATTCCCTTTTTTAAATTTATTTTTTCCATAAAAAATACAATTTTTCCATTAAATTTAATAAATTTTAAAGATTTTGTTTAATTATATTTTTCTTTAAAAAAATTTTAATTTTCCTTTAAAATTTTTAAAAAAATCTAATTAAACTTGGGAAAATATAAAATTTAAATTTTTTATTGCACATCTAAACAAAATCAAAAAAAAAAATAAAACTCCAACCAAATCCCCTCCCCCCAAAAAAAAAACAAAACATGCCAAAAACCAGCGTGCAACTAAATCTGAAAAATAATAATTCACACCATTCCCATTTTTGAAAAAAAAAACTTATATTGGATAAACCTAATTAAAAACATTTTTTTTTCAATTTTGAATTTTAATTAACCTGTTACAACAATCAATTTAGAGCCCTTACCGTTATTTATTTTTTATTTCATAAATGATGCTATTTTAATAAAGAAAAATGGGTAATTAAATAGGTTCTATTTTTATATTTTTTTCCACGTGAAAACCCAACGTAAAAATTTTCATATCCCCCCAAATAACAAAATATAGACAACCTTTAAATACAAAAATTACTCATTAAAATTTTTTTATAAATCCCAAAACACCATAAGCACGGGGTTTTTTTTTATTAGTGTTTTTTTCATTTTAATTAAAAATTTAATAAAATGGAGGGGGTTTCATTAAGGATTTGATTTCAACAAATTTTTTTTTTTTCTACAAATTGGAGTTATGGGTTAAAAATAATAAAAAAATAAGGTATTTTAATTTTAAAATAAATAAACATAAGATTCCCCCCCCCCCAGAGTTAAATATTTTTAACGACAATATTTTTGGTACCAAGATACAAAACCCGATTGGCCCCTTTAATTATCATATTGAAAATCTGTTGGGTAAATTATTTTTCTAGTTTTGTAAAAGTTTTTAAGGTTAATGTGAATAATATATAAAAATTTTTATTACTTTTAAAATAAAAATTTATTGGTTTTTTTTGGGTTTTTCTAAAAAAATGGGGGAGTGTGAAGGTTGAAATTAACATATTTTTTAAAAAAAGTTTAAAAACGAGAATGTAAATAATAACCCATAAATATTTTATTTAATTTTTATATTTTAAAAATTTTGGTTATTTTTTAAAAATTTATTATTTTGTTAAATTTAATTTCCTTTTTTTTTTTTTGTTATTAAATTTTTTTAATAATAGTAAAAATTTAAAATAAAATAAATAAACGATTAGATAAAAATTGAAATAGCTTTTTTTTAACAAATGTAAAAAATATTTTATTTTTTTAATTTTTTAATTATTTAAATTTTTAAATTTATTTGTAAAATTAAAAAAAATATTTAATAATTAAAATTTTTTTTGATACTTTTATATATTAAAAAATTTTTTAGATTTGTTTATTGATGGGGTTTGGGCGGCTTTTAAATAATTTGTTTTGTTTTTTGTTTGAAAAAAGTTGTGGGTTTTATTTAGTGTATTTATTTTAAATAATATTAAATTTAAGTGAATTGGTTAATTTGGTTTTTTTTGTAAAATATTATGTTAATTGTTGATAAAATGGTCATATTAGTTGTTTGTTTTTGTTTGTGTTTTTTGTGTTTTGGTTTTGCACGTTTTCATGTTTTTAAAAGGGAGATGATATTTGATTATTTTAATTTTGGATATAAGAAGTTTACTTTTTTTTTATAACATGTTTCATTAACAGATGGTTTTGTAAATTGACTCATATTTTATATTTACATTTTTCCTGTTAGTTGTTTAATTTTTTTTCTGTTTTGTGCTTGTTGATGAGGGATTTGTTGCTAAAAAATTGGGTTAAAGTGAGGGGGGGTCAAAATGGCTGATGGTAATCCTTGATTGATATTTTTATTGTTTTGATGGAGTCCGTTGGGAATTATATTTTGGTTAATTTTAAGAAAAATTCTGTAGTGTTATTTTTTTTTGTCCACTGTTTAAAACCGGGCAGTTTTGTGTGTTGTGTTTTCCCAATAGGGTTTTGAAACATCTTTTGGTTGTTGGGGGGGTGTTTTATTGGGCATGTTATTTTTAATTTTTTAAAAAAACTAATTACTCTAGAATTTTTGTAAATTTTAAGGGGGGTTTGGGAGGGGTTAATGTGTTGACGGGGTGTTGTTTTCTGTGGTTGGGTTTTGTTTTTGGTGGCTAAGGTTGAGGTTTTGGGTGGAGTGTAAGGGAGGTATTCATAATGGGGGGGGCGCGCTCTGGTTTATTTTGTGGTTTGGGTAAGTTTGTTTGGAGTAGAGTGGACCAAGATTTTGATTGACTTGTAAATGTTATAGGGTTAGTTTCAGCCACATTAGTGTGTTTTGTGTGTGTTGGGGGGGTTTTAATAGTTTCTGGGTTGGTGGCTTGACGGGGGTTGAACCCTTGGGGGGGTTTTGGGGGTTAAATCTAGGTGTGTGGAATGCGAGTAAGTACATAAGTATGGCTGGAAATTTTTTTGGTTAGGTGAAGGTTTTGTCGGTATTGGTTTCAGGGATCTGTTAGTGAAGGTTTGTTAAGGAGTTTTGTAGGTGGCAGTGTTTTGGGTTACCTGTGGGAACATTTGGTAAAGTGTTTTTCTTTTTTTTTTGTAGGTGCTTAGACTTGATTTGTTTAAGGTATATTGTTTGTTGGATTAATGGTAATTGAGTTGGTTATTTTTTGTTGTTGCGGGGGGGGCAGTAGTGTTGTTTGTGGTTTGTTTTAAACATTTGTGGTCGGCAAGTTTTTTGTGTTCACACATAATGTTTGTTATGTAATATTTTTGTGTGGGTTGGGTGTGGTGTTATGGTGGTGGGGGGGTGATTGGCAATTTTTTTTTTTTGTTTTTTTTTTGTGTGTCTTGTAGTTTAGGATGGGGACGTTCAGATTTTATTTTACTTACTGACTTAAATTATTTTTTTAATTATTGAGCTGGCGGTTTGATTTCAAGGCTTTTGGGGGAAACAGCTGAAGTTGAGTGTACTGTGCATTTATTTTTTGGGCGAATATGGTTGTGTTGTCGAGTGGTGGTTGTTTTGAGTGTTGGTGGCGTTAGTAGATATTGTTGTGTGATGTGTTGGGCAGGGGTGAGGGAGGGGTGTGGGCGCAGTGTGGATTTGATGCTATGGGTGTGATATGACGGTCCTGGATAAGGTGCAAACACGGAGACTCTGTTCAAGGATTATAGGATTGTTCAGTTTGAAGTCGGTAGTGTAGTTAGGGGGGGGGTGGAGGGTTGGTCAGAGTACTGAAGGGGGGTTTATAAAGTATGTGATGTCGATAGCTCATAGCTTCCTAGGTTCAGTGGGGTGGTTATGGGTGGAAGGGTGGGAGGGTTTAGGTGTGTGCTTGGGCGAGGGTCGATAAGTTGGGTGAGAACATGTATTGTTTTTAGTGGAGTAGTTGGAGGATTGTGAATTTTAGCTGAAATCCCATGGACTAGGGGATTTGCAAATCAAATGGGAAACTGAATGGTTGGTTTCGGGGTATAGAATATTGGAATTGAATGTGTAAAGGGCAGGGTTTTGAGCGGACAGATGGGGGTATGGGGTGTGTTTGGTTGTAAAGGGAGTGGGTGCTATGTTTTCGTTTTTTTGGGTTAGTGCTTTTTATTTAGAGAGTATGAATGTATGGATGATAGGGTAAAAGGTGTTAGTAGAGAAGTGTGGTTTATTGTGTTTATTTTTTGTGTTTGTTTGGCATATTTTGTGGATTGTTTGTGGGGGGGGGTTGTTGTGTGATGGAAAGTAGGAGGGATTTGTGGGGGTGGTGGGTTTTTTTTTTGATTGTTGGGAGGTTGGATTATTATAGGGAATGGGTTGTTTTTGTTTTAAGTTGTTGGGGGGGAAAAGTGGTTAGTTGGGTGTTTACGGATGGGTGGTAGATATTGGTTTAACGAAGGGTTTTGTTTATAGTGTTGTTGTTGTTTGGGTGTATTGGGTGGGTTTTGGTTTGGGTTTTTTTTTATGAGTGTAATTGGCAGTTTATTGTGTGGTTTTGTTCCACACACATATGTAGTGTCTTTTAAGTTACACAGGTTGTCTGTAGATGTCTACTAGTTATTTAGGTAAGTTTTGTGTTGTAGAACTGTTTATATGTTGTTTTACCCCCATTGTGTTTTGTTTTGTTGAGGGTGGGGGTTGTGTTTTGCATTGTCACTCCCAAATGGGGGTGACCCCCCCAGGGACTCAACCCCAGTCCGTTGGAACACTGCCTTGAAAAAAGGAATCTAAAATGTTAGCATGATTCATGTACCTCATAGATTCTGGCTACTGTATGGTCACACGCCCCTCCCAATCCCACAAAACCTGGCTGAAGCGTTGTCTGTAATTGGAGGTTCTAGACCGCCCTACCACGAAACAACATCCCGCAAATCCATAAATGTGGAGGGATATCTGAGCAACCACTCGCCATTTTATTGCTCCCCTTTCAATAAAGGCTAATACCAGGCATATTTGGGAATACATACCAACTGAACCACCTCCACTGTCAATAGTATCATCACACGTCAAACCTTGATAGCCAACCAGATGTGTACATAACGTGGAGCCACCTAAGGTTCTTTATAAAATATACATGGGGTATGTCTAACATTGCACAACGCACTGTTGGACATGGGAGCTCTATCTGCAATCCAAACCGACTCCCTGGTGCATGATTATACTGTCCCACCATAAACATAATGGGCTCATAGCAAACCTCAAATATCGTTACTGAACGTTGTATATTTCTCCGGTATAATTATGGCTTAATCACTACTAAATAGGATCATAGCCTGGTTACGTACTTGCCGTAAATGGGCGTGCTTTTGCTGAAATATTCGATCTTAGTAATAAGTATAGCTGCAATGGCAGTTTGTGCAAACGGTGGCATGATCAGAAATTTGATCGGTGCAAGGTTAACGCTGTAACACATTTGCGAGCTGCCGCTTGCACCTTGCAGAAAATGGATACTTGCATCCGCATCAACACCCTCTTTAACCTGACAATAAGCCGCCCGTGCGTTTACGAAGACTTAAACAGTCTAGGTAACACATCGCTCACGGGCCTCCCTTCCCATAAATCAATATCCCGAACGGCCACTGATAAGAGCCTGCTCAAAAATTGCCCCCCACCTGGTATACCTCTGACTCCAACATCACCAAGTTAGATAGACTGTAACGCACGTACCATGGTTGAGGACTCCAATTTGATAACAGTGACCATTCCGATGACACAAGCCTCGACCCAGCTGCATACGCCTGCCTCTCGCCCCATTACAGTCGGACTTCTGCAAATCAATACCCTCTGAATTATGTGATCCGCCAAACGCTACCATGAACTAATCTTTCTGTATAACCATTGGACCCCCATATGTCCGAACATCTCAACAGATACCAATCATCCCTACTAGCCCACAAGTCAATGCCCACGGAGACGTTCAAGCTCCACAGTCGTGCACCTCTCCTTGTTACAAAGAAAACCCGTGATAGAAAATACGACCTCCTCAATGTGTTGTAAAAATTACACGGCAAAAGACCTCAGTTCACTGCCACAAAACCTCCCCCAAAACCCAAATACCATGCCAATGTTACTTTGCACAGGCCTCGGGTGTCCCGTCCGTATTTCGAATAAGTGCAGATAAGGTTTTATTATTGCGTTAAACCCTCACAATGTCCCGTATGTGTAAAGTCCCACCGCACATTTTGTAAGAGTGGTATTGTTTGGCTTAAAGTATGGATTCTCTATAAGTGGTATTGTGTGATTTAATGTATTCATTCATTCATTCATAACCCTCCACTCCCAAAGGAGCATAGGCCTTCAACAAACACATGCCAAGTCCTCCTGTCACGTGCCGTCATCTCAAGTTCCTTCCACGTTCTCCTTATCATTTTCATCTGTTTCCAGCTCTCTTCTCCATGTGCTTCTTGGTCTACCTCTGCCTCTCTTGCCCTGGGGGTTCCAGAACAAGGACTGCCTTGTAATGCTATCAACAGGTTTCCTCAGTGTGTGTCCTATCCATCGCCATCGTCTTCTTCTCATCTCTTGTTCCACTGGCACTTGTCTAGTTCTTGTCATCAGTTCCACGTTGGTAACCTTGTCACACCATTTTAATCCCTCTATTCTACGCAAGCACCCATCTATGAAAGTCTGTAGCTTTTTGGTTGTTGTCTTTGTTGTTCTCCATGTCTCAGAGCCATACAATAGGACTGACTTCACATTTGAGTTGAAGATTCTTTTTTTACTACAAATTAACGGTGAAAGACCAACGAAATGAAGAAATAAAGAAAGCCATAAAGCGTCTAAGAGATGGAAAAGCGACTGGACCTGATGGCATTCCAGCAGAGGCCATCAAAGCAGATATCGACATGGCTACAGAGATGTTATATAAATTACTTGGTAAAGTCTGGGAAAAGGAAGAGATACCAGCAGAATGGAAGGAAGGATATCTGGTTAAGTTGCCTAAGAAAGGAAATTTACAAGAGTGCACAAATTATAGAGGAATAATGTTACTATCAGTGCCAGGAAAAGTATTAAATAGGATTATCCTTGAGAGATTAAAAGAGTCCATAGACAAGAAATTGAGAGATGAACAAGCAGGTTTTCGACAAAACAGATCCTGTACAGACCAGATAGCCACTTTGAAAATAATAGTTGAACAAAGTCTGGAATGGACTTCACCATTATACATCGGATTTGTGGACTACGAAAAGGCATTTGACAGTGTAGACAGAGAATCACTTTGGAAATTGATGAGGCATTATGGAGTTCCCCTGAAGATCATTAATTTAATAAAGAAAACATATGAAGACATGACATGCAGAGTTCTTCACGAAGGACAGCTTACAGAACCATTTGGGATAAGAACAGGAGTGCGACAGGGATGCCTCTTGTCTCCATTTCTTTTCTTGCTAGCAATAGACTGGGTTATTCTTCTTCCTTCCTCGTTCGCCCTGAAAAGGACGGTGGTTGCGTTGTGTCTGTTTACGCCGTAGCTGTGATATCTGCACCTTTTGGTCGACACATCCGACTTCTTCATGGCATTTTTTTGGGACCGGGTTTGCCTTCCCTCTTCGATCCGTACTCGCTCAGCCAGCCTGCACTGCTGCAGACTGTTTCCAGGACCACCACGTGGAGGTGGAGTGTGGCGAGAGTTCTTATTTTGGCTCTAAGATCAGTATAGTACTGACAATTACAGAAATAGAATTTCTGCAGAAAATGGTGAAGTCCCAGTGTCTGAGAGAACTACTGGTATCACAAATTAGTTACGGCTGTGAATGTTCTGATCTCGAACCAATAGTAGAGAGGAGACCGACATAAAGTGCCACCTCCGCTGTGTAACTAACTGTGATATTAAACAAAACAAGGAAACAGATTTTTACTTAACAATGATAAACTTGACAAGTCGTTCAAAATACAATTTCCTTATATTTTATTTAGTATATACACTATCTACTCTTGTGCTGAAGGGTGAATGTTGAAAAATGGAAGGTAATGGATTTGTAAGTTTACATATGATTTACAAATGTTTATTTTTATAAAAAAATATATAAATATTTTACAAGTTTTCCAATTATAGGAACAAAAAATTATATCAGCTGTGCTGTTAATTAAGGATATAACACTTCTCAGCTATGCTGTTAATTTTGTCTCTTGCTATGTTAAGTCACTTTCTCATCACTGACAGTTTCTATGCTCACAATGCTGACAGAAATGGTACTAATGTGTACTCATCTCTCTTAAACAGTTCTGTTCTCCGTAGTTTGCTTCACACAACTCCTGCTGAGGTTCGTTACTTTAGCCCACCCAAGACTGAGGGGGACCAAAGATGTAGAGTCTGGTCAACCTCTATGCTCCTGCGGAGTTCCAGGCAGCGGGATTGACTCGAACATATGACCTCAGGTTTTTAGGACACAAATAAACCTGTAACAAAGCAAAAATAGGGGCTAATTTCTGTCCTCAAGCCCACCTATTTCTAGTGTGAGTGAAATGAGCGTGTCTCAGATGTATGCATGTAGGATGAATGACAACATGGCTCAGTATGATTTAGCAATAGCGAGACAAGACATGTGTCTACTTGCAAAGCATTCTTTCTGATAAACTAATACATGGATACATTCAATAATATAGATTCAATACATGAATACATTTAATACATGAATACATTTAATACATGAATACATCCCATAATATAAATCAATACATGAATAAATCCAATAATATGTACACCTAGGTGTGATACAACAATGTCCTTCCCCCTATACTATACCACGCCCTCTCTGACAAGTGCTATACTAGCTGGTAACATATATCCTAACAATATTGTTATGTTCTTATGATAGGAGTATATGCGACGAGGACTGTTTGGTGATATATCAGGTTGGAGTTATAGGAGACAATAGATTGGAGTTAGATGCGACAATAGATTGAGTCCTGACAAGGACTGTTTTGGTTATATTGCAGTTGGTCTTATCTGAGACAATAGATCGAGTTATAGGAGACAATAGATTGAGTCCTAACAAGGACTGTTTTGGTTATATTGCAGTTGGAGTTAGATGAGACAATAGATTGAGTCCTAACAAGGACTGTTTTGGTTATATTGCAGTTGGTCTTATCTGAGATAATAGACTGAAGTCGTGTGAGACAATAGATTGAGTTATAGGAGACAATAGATTGAGGTATGAGTCCTATTAGTCTTTGTCTATATCAATCATATACATTCATAGTGAACCCAAAATATATTAAATATATACAGGTGTAGGTAGTATAATGACACACAACAAATACCAACATTATATGCCTGCTGAAGGCCTATTTTCCTAAAGGTTATCGTACATTTATAATTACCCTCCAAGATTTAAAAAAACGGCCAGTTTGACTCGACTAGTGAAGTAGGTTGTAGGTCGATGCCCTCAGGTAAACAATCAATCACGGTGACAGCTTCTTCCTCTTCAGTCAGTATCTCTGGCGTCAAGTTCGGGGTTGCGTGGTTAGCATAAAATCTGCCCGATTATATAGGCAAGTAAATACTTGAGGAAAGCTTTCGGTTGGTTCCTGGCGGAGCAAGTTGATTGGTTTCCTCCGGTTTAGTCTCAAGCGCTGTACAGCCTAATTTTATTCAGTTTCTCGCCGCCATCTTGCGTGAACTGCGTGAACAGTATAATTTATTCTGTCTCAGAGACTGGTGAACGGTGATCGTTGATTGGTTGAAGCAAATCTGTATTTCGACATAGTGATTAACCAAGTAGTGGCTTACACTCGTTTCACGACATAGCCCCCTCCTTTCCTAGCTGTGACTTGTCATAGCTGACGTGTAAACCCCTGCTGTGGTTAATCCTTTTGCGTCTGTCCTTCCAGAGTACTAGGGTGTCGACTTAAAAAATCAGCTCCTACATTGTCTCTTCCCGGAATGTAATTCACGGTAAAGGAATAAGGCGCCAGAAGCAGACTCCACCTTAACAATCTCGAATTTAGCTTTTTAGATGCAGCCAAGAATGTTAAAGGTTGGTGATCGCTTTGGACAATGAAGTGTGTCCCATACAGATAAGGTGAAAATTTGTTGATGGACCAAATTAGAGCTAAACATTCCTTCTCTATGGTCGAGTAGTTCAACTCAGCTGCATTCAGCTTCCTACTGGCGTAGGCGACTGGTAAAAGTTCCCCCGGCTGGGCTTTTGATTTCTGCAAGAGAGTTGCACCAATACCTATACTGCTAGCGTCCGTCCTTAATACAAATTCCTGTGTGATATCGGGTAGTGTAAGGATTGGTTTGCTGGTGAGTTTTGCTTTTAGCTCTGTGTAAGCTTTTTCACAATCAGCATTCCATTGGATTTTGTCAGGCTGTCCTTTCTTCGTTAAGTTGGTTAATGGTGCACACTGAGAGTTAAAGTGGGGTATGTACTTCTGATAGAACCCACATAAAGACACGAATGATCTCACATCTTTCTTCGTTTGAGGTCTGGGTGCCTTCTTTAACTTCTCTATATTCTTTGGGTCAGGAGACATATGACCTGTAGAAATAGTGTGGCCTAAGAATTCCAACTCCTTACAACCGATATAGCACTTGGTTGGACGTGCAGTCAATCCAGTGGCTCTCAGTCTGTCAAACAACATGGAGAGCGCTACTATATGCTCTTCAAATGTGTTTGTAGCAACAAGAATGTCATCAATAAAGTTAGTGATATGGGGATTTTGAAGAGGTTCCAATAATTTCCTCATCATTCTTGAAAAGATACTGGGAGCATTTTTCAGCCCAAAGGGTAGTACATTAAACTCGTAGTGTCCGTCCGATGTACTAAATGCCAGCATTTTCCTAACTTCTGGTTTCACTGGTATTTGGTAGTATCCCTTGCTTAGATCTACCTTCGATAAATACCTAGCCTTACTCAGTGTAGAGAACAACTGGTTGGTGTCAGGTAATGGGTCCACCTGAGATTCTGTGATCGCATTAAGCTTCCGGTAGTCAATACATAACCTGTGTTCACCACTCGGTTTTCTCAATAGCACCACACTTGAGCTATAGGGAGAGTCTGACTTCGAGATAATTTTCTCCTTCAACAGATAATCAACTTCCTCCCTTAGTGCTTGGGCTTTCGCATAGGGTATAGGGTATGTTCTCATGCAAACTGGGGTAGGGTCTGTAACCTTCATGTCGTACTCTAACAGATTCGTACGGCCTGGCTTATCTGTGAGCACATCAGCATGGGTTGCCAACACTTTCTGAACCCTCTTCTTCTGCTCTGGAGTTAAATGTTCACTAATATTAACTTGAACATAATCCTCTGTAGTTATGAGTGGATACTCCATAGAGTGAAGTGGTTCACCGTGCATTTCTGTTGCAATGGCTAGGGTCATGATATGTGCAACTTCTGATGATTCCTTGTCATAGTATTTTTTAAGAAGATTGACATGATATACCTTCTCCTTTCCTTTCTTGTCAATCTTATAATTGGTCCTGGAAAGTTTCTCCAGTATTACATAGGGTCCCTGCCATCCAATCTGCAATTTATTATTGCTGCTTGGCAACAGTAATAACACCTTTTCACCCACCTCCAGTTCCCTATCCTTTGCTTTTTTGTTGTAGTAGGCAGCATGCTTCCTCCTGGCCTGTCTTAAGTTATCATTGGCCAGTTTCCAACCTGCTTTCAATCGAGATGTCAACTCGTTGACGTACTGGTATGAGGAAGTCACTGTTTCCTCTGCCTTTTCATCAGTCCATGTCCGCAGCAATGCTTCCAGTGGACCTTTTATTGGTCTTCCAAACAACAATGTAGCTGGAGCCAATCCAGTTGAATTGTGGGGTACTTCCCTATATGCAAAAAGTGCAGCGGGTAAGTATGTATCCCAAGTATCAGGTTTTTCACTCGCCAGCTTTCTAAGGATTGAAATTAGCGTACCATTGAACCGCTCTACTTGACCGTTCCCTTGGGCATGGTAGGGACTACAATGATAGTGCCTGGCTTGAAATATCCTGAATACTTCTTGTGTTAGCTTTCCCCTAAACTGAGACCCATTGTCAGTCAATATCTGATGCGGGAAACCTAATCGGGTAAATATTGTCAACAGGGCCTCTGCCACGTGCTTTGAATCTATAGCTGACATGGCCACTGCTTCTCCCCACATAGAGCAAGTATCAACCAAGGTTAAGATGTAAGCATTTCTCTTCTTGGTCCTAGTGAGGGGCCCAACAATATCTACTGCAACACGTTCAAAAGGGGTTCCCATAATAGGCATTTCTCCCAGTGTTGCTGGTGCAGTCCTATGCTTAGGAGCTACTCTTTGGCATTCTGGACAGGATCTTACATATCTTTTTATGTCCTCTGTAATTCCTGGCCAGAAGTAGTGACAGGCTATCCTTTGTCCAGTGGCCCCTATTCCCATATGTCCACTGAAGGGTATAGCATGTCCTAGCGTCATAACCTTCTCCCTGTAAGATTTTGGCACTACAAGCTGTCCATGCACTTTAGGTCCTGTTCCAGCTTTTCTGTATAGTAGGCCATTCTTCATATACAAGTCTCCTTTCTCTGGAGGGTTATGGGCTTTTGGCAATTTGCCAAAACAAGGCTTCAACGTGCTGTCTGCTGCTTGAGCCTTTTTCATCTCTTCTGGATGAGTATTGATAGGATTCTCCTCCATTTTCCTGGAGCTTTCCCTGGTCTGGACTGTTGCCATAACTACGGGTTTTATAGGTTCTCCAAGGAAAACATACCTACACCCCAAAATCAAAGGGTAAATAGGGTCGTCCATCACTGCTGCTTTGATTTCTCCTTCCACATAGCGAGATCTTATGTTGATTCGAGCTATGGGTAGTGTCATGGTTCTTGCTCCCTTGATTGGTCCTCTGATTTCCACTGTTTCTGTGGTTATCTGGTCAGGACTCATTAGAGAAGAGCACACAACTGAATCAAAGTCCAATCCTGTGTCATATAAACACAGTACTTGAGTGCCATTCACGGCCACTTCCTCACAGACAGGGGGATGATGGAAGTCTTTCTGACTTACTGCCATTTCCTTCCTTCCCTGATTCCCTGTTGTAAGACATGCAGCATGATGAGGAGGATTCTTCCTTCTGCAGTCCGCAGTATTGTGGTTACTCATTAGACAAGTTTTACACCACTTTCCTTCCTTCCGGTAAGGTGTATTATCCGATCTTAGAGGGTTTTTGTCCTTTTGGTCAAATCTTTGTTTGTTCCTTGTGGTATGGTCCTTTTGTTCATATTTGGTATAGTTTTGTGATGATTTGAAGTTTTCACCCTGCTTCTTCTTATTTCCTAATAATTCTGCCTGAGCTGCTTGATATCTCTCAGCAACAGTTACAATATCTTCCAATCTCTCTGCTCCTTGTTCCATGATAAACTTCCTCATTTCTTGAGGCATGGACTCTTTCACTTGCTCCATCATTATCATTTCTTTCAGATCCTGACACTTTCCTAAACTACTCCATTTTTCCAAATAGGTTTCCAGTCTAGCAGAGAATTGGTGACAGTTTTCTCCTGGAAGAAGTTTAGCTGTTCGGAATTTCTTTCTATATGATTCGGAGTTCTTTTCATATCTCACAAGCAGTGCCTGGATTCAGGATTTCATAATCTTCCTGGTCATCTCTTGAGAGCTTCAAATACACATCGTAGGCCACACCTCTCAATCCCTGAGATAGTTTAAGACTCCATTTTTCTTTCACTAAGCCATAGGTAGTGGCTAGTCTTTCGTATCTATCCAGGTACGACTCAATGGCGTCTTCTTTCTCAACAAATGGGTCCAGATGAAAATTCATGGCCCCACTTGAGGTGCTCTGGCTGGAGCTACTCTCAGAGTGAGGTGAGCTACCACCATTATTGCCAGTATTTGCCTGAATTTCAAGCTCTTTTAATCTCAACTGATGGTCTCTCTCTGCTTGTAATTTCCTTTCCTCAGCTTCTAACCTTTTAGTTTCTCTTTCAGCTTCCAGTCTTTTGTCTTCTCTCTCAGCTTCCAGTCTTTTGTCTTCTCTCTCAGCTTCCAGTCTTTTGTCTTCTCTCTCAGCTTCCAGTCTTTTGACTTCTCTTTCAGCTTGCAACCTCCTTTCTTCAGCCTCAAATTTCTTTGCTTCTCTATCAGCCTCTAATTTCTTTACTTCAGTCTCTAATTGCAACTTTCTTTCTTCCCTATCCATGTGTTTGTCCACTTCTGTTGTGACATACTGAGTGAGAGCATCACCTGTCAAATTTAATTCCTTACCCATCTGCATGATCGCAGTTCTGAACTTCACTAGATCAGCCATGGCGTTGCTTAGAGAGGGTATGTAAATTTACTATAGCCAAATATTATAATTAAACTTAATTAATTAAATGAACAAATTATTTTCGTGCAACTTTGTGAGCATCAACTATTTACTGAGTACTAAATGGTACTCCTCCTAAGAAAATAATTTTTAAAAATCCTATTATTGAATTTTCTCAAAAAATTTTTTTTTCCTTATCTTATCTATGGGTGGCACAAGATAGAATGTAGATAGATGAATAGACTAAGTATGGCTCAAGATATAGAGAAATATCCCAGGAACGAGCCCCCAGTGTGGCGAGAGGTTTTATTTTGGCTCTAAGATCAGTATAGTACTGACAATTACAGAAATAGAATTTCTGCAGAAAATGGTGAAGTCCCAGTGTGTGAGAGAACTACTGGTATCACAAATTAGTTACGGCTGTGAATGTTCTGATCTCGAAACAATAGTAGAGAGGAGACCGACATAAAGTGCCACCTCCGCTGTGTAACTAACTGTGATATTAAACAAAACAAGGAAACAGATTTTTACTTAACAATGATAAACTTGACAAGTCGTTCAAAATACAGTTTCCTTATATTTTATTTAGTATATACACTATCTACTCTTGTGCTGAAGGGTGAATGTTGAAAAATGGAAGGTAATGGATTTGTAAGTTTACATATGATTTACAAATGTTTATTTTTATAAAAAAAATATATAAATATTTTACAAGTTTTCCAATTATAGGAACAAAAAATTATATCAGCTGTGCTGTTAATTAAGGATATAACACTTCTCAGCTATGCTGTTAATTTTGTCTCTTGCTATGTTAAGTCACTTTCTCATCACTGACAGTTTCTATGCTCACAATGCTGACAGAAATGGTACTAATGTGTACTCATCTCTCTTAAACAGTTCTGTTCTCCGTAGTTTGCTTCACACAACTCCTGCTGAGGTTCGTTACTTTAGCCCACCCAAGACTGAAGGGGACCAAAGATGTAGAGTCTGGTCAACCTCTATGCTCCTGCGGAGTTCCAGGCAGCGGGATTGACTCGAACATATGACCTCAGGTTTTTAGGACACAAATAAACCTGTAACAAAGCAAAAAAAGGGGCTAATTTCTGTCCTCAAGCCCACCTATTTCTAGTGTGAGTGAAATGAGCGTGTCTCAGATGTATGCATGTAGGATGAATGACAACATGGCTCAATATGATTTAGCAATAGCGAGACAAGACATGTGTCTACTTGCAAAGCATTCTTTCTGATAAACTAATACATGGATACATTCAATAATATAGATTCAATACATGAATACATTTAATACATGAATACATTTAATACATGAATACATCGCATAATATATGAATAAATCCAATAATATGTACACCTAGGTGTGATACAACAATGTCCTTCCCCCTATACTATACCACGCCCTCTCTGACAAGTGCTATACTAGCTGGTAACATATATCCTAACAATATTGTTATGTTCTTATGATAGGAGTATATGCGACGAGGACTGTTTGGTGATATATCAGGTTGGAGTTATAGGAGACAATAGATTGGAGTTAGATGCGACAATAGATTGAGTCCTGACAAGGACTGTTTTGGTTATATTGCAGTTGGTCTTATCTGAGACAATAGATCGAGTTATAGGAGACAATAGATTGAGTCCTAACAAGGACTGTTTTGGTTATATTGCAGTTGGAGTTAGATGAGACAATAGATTGAGTCCTAACAAGGACTGTTTTGGTTATATTGCAGTTGGTCTTATCTGAGATAATAGACTGAAGTCGTGTGAGACAATAGATTGAGTTATAGGAGACAATAGATTGAGGTATGAGTCCTATTAGTCTTTGTCTATATCAATCATATACATTCATAGTGAACCCAAAATATATTAAATATATACAGGTGTAGGTAGTATAATGACACACAACAAATACCAACATTATATGCCTGCTGAAGGCCTATTTTCCTAAAGGTTATCGTAAATTTATAATTACCCTCCAAGATTTAAAAAAACGGCCAGTTTGACTCGACTAGTGAAGTAGGTTGTAGGTCGATGCCCTCAGGTAAACAATCAATCACGGTGACAGCTTCTTCCTCTTCAGTCAGTATCTCTGGCGTCAAATTCGGGGTTGCGTGGTTAGCATAAAATCTGCCCGATTATATAGGCAAGTAAATTCGCCGCCATCTTGCGTGAACAGTATAATTTATTCTGTCTCAGAGACTGGTGAACGGTGATCGTTGATTGGTTGAAGCAAATCTGTATTTCGACATAGTGATTAACCAAGTAGTGGCTTAAACTCGTTTCACGACATGGAGTACGGTCTTGACCAGCTCTGGTTCGCTGATCCTGATGCAAGCAGTCAAGCTATGGGTCGCTGACTGCATTCTCTATTGCTGCATCTTTGGATCCCAGAATGGGTTATGAGAACATCAACAACACAACAGAAATGGAATCCAGTGGACTCTGATTAAGCAGGTGGATGATCTGGATTTTGCTGATGACTTGGCTCTTCTGTCCCATAACCGTTATCAGATGCAGGACAAATTGAAAACACTCGATGAGAGGTCACAGCAATTGGGTCTGAAAATACACAGGGAAAAGACAAAGATAATGAGAATAAATGCAGGTAATGAAAACAGGGTTGAACTTGAAGAAGCACCAATACAAGATGTAGAATTGTACACATATCTTGGCAGCAATATAGATTTAATGTATGGGTGCTGTATAAGTGATGTTGTGTGGGTTAAAGTGTGGGTTCTGTATGAGTGGTGTTGTGTGGGTTAGAGTGTGGGTTCCAGTTTATTTCCCCGAGTCTCTTATGAGACTAAGAAAGAATAGGACTACCGCTCCTTCAGGCATGTCGTACCAGGCAACTTAGATGAGGTGATGTATGTAAAATACATTGCTACAGAAACCACTGCTCCAAGCTTTCAGAATGCTTTGCGCAGGCTTCCTGTAAGATGGTCAGCTGTAGTGGTGGCTACATGCTCCATAGGGGCGAAAAGGAAAGTGATGATGATGATGATGGTGTTGATGATGAGGATGTTGATGATGATGATGTTGATGATGATGTTGATGATGATGGTGGTGATGATGATGATGTTGATGTTGATGATGCTGATGATGATGTTCATGATGATGATGATATTGATGATGATGATGGTGTTGATGATGTTGATGATGTTGATGATGATGTTGATGATGATGATATTGATGATGATGATGAAGGTGTGCGTGCTACATAGGTAGGTAGTATTGCATGGGATATGTTAAGCTAATAATGTTTCAGAATCCACTGAACACGAAGCTACTGGAGAGATTGCTGCTCGAAAGAAGAACTAACGAAAATACATTTTATGGCATAGACAAGAATCCCTCTGAAATACAGATGAGAAATCTAGCTATAAATACACAGCCAAAATAGAATGTCATTAATAGCTATCCTATTTTATCATCAGAACGCGCTGCAGGATTTAATGATCCGAGAACGAGGCAGGAGATTGAGCAGTGCAACAAGCGTGTGAAGACTGGCAGACAAACAAACAGACCGAAAAACATAAAACAAAGACATTTACAAAACAAACAAGGGATATCTTTTGCATCATCTGAGCTAGCTGTCTGAAAATATCCCAGAGAACATCACTGGAACAATTCTTTAAAAAAAATATAATCCCCCCTCCGCTAAATGGAGCTGCAAGCATAAATTATGTTTAAACTCAGAAAAACAAAGCTCTCGTTTAGCTTCACAGAAAGTGGAAGAAAATAGCTGTAGCTAATAACTGAATGTGAGCTATGGGAAGAATTTGTCTGGCACACATACTTAACGTTTCGCTTGTTTCTCACTTGATTAATCTGTCGCTCAGTTGGCTAATACAATTAATCGGCAAATGCACTTCATTCTTGAAAAACTCTCTAGTTTTTCATTAGTTCCCTAACCTTCATCCCAGTGGAGCTTAGGCCTTCAACAGGTTATTCTCCTTCGTTCCCCTTCAGACATCAACTTGAATATGTTCAATGAAAGCAGCGGTCAGCTTGCGGCTGTTTGTATCTCCATAGAGTTTTCCACGAATGGTACTGTGATGGCCATAGGCTAAAACTATGTTTCTCATATGTTTGGCAACTTTGAAGCAGAAATTCAGCAGTCATTTTATCGGTGCCACAGTTACACTCGTCAGTAGGTCCTATCTTTAACTTGTTGAATAGATGGTGTCCCAGTCTGTTGTGACCTGTGCGAAGTCTGAAGATCATCACTTGTTCACTTCTGCTGAGCTGGTGATATGCATCATTTATTTGGTGGCCTGGATGCTCGGCTTCCCACGTGCTCCTATATTAGCCGCTTGATAAAACTCTTGGTCTCTTCATAATGTGCTTGTATCAAGTTGAGATAGCTTTCCCCCTTCCTTTGCCAATCTGTCAGCCTCCGTGGATGTTGCAGTGAGAAGGAATCCACTGTATCACAACTCTTTCGAATTGCTGACATAGTTTGTGAAGTGTTACTCTTAGGGCCTTCAACATATACATTTGTGAAAGATATGAAGAATAACTCGTTAAGGATATCTGGTCATCCTATTTTATTCCACGCAATTTAATGTATTAAACGTTTTTGTGTTTGTTTTAGTGTCTTTAGTAACAACTGTGATAAATCTTCGATCGTTACATTTTTTCTGTCACCTCTTTCATTGTCTCTCCTGTGCCCTTCTTTTTTTTTCTCTCACTAATAGTTGTTTCGCTTTCATCTTTCAAGGTCTTCTTATCACATCTTGTCACACCTCTCACTCACTCCTCTCTCCTGGTTATGTTCTCCTTTATTATCAGTGACTTTAGTGAAGGACTTCTTTATTATTCACGAGTGCCTGAAAACATTCCTTTATGTGTGTGTAATATTTATTTACTGTTTACAGGCCTCGGGTTTCCCTTCTTTATGTGTTTAAAACGTTTGAAGGAGTGAACGTGCCACATTGATTATTCGCTTATCGTTAGCTCCAGACGGAGTAAGAGTTTACGCTGAGCGACACTCCTTTTGTTAACTCCGACTTCGTGTCTGTCGCTATCGGATTGCCACATGATAAGGTGTGAGATCGCAAACATGACATGATAAAATACACAGCACATCTCATTGAGGTTGAGGAAAAGACCAACTTGCTGAAGATTAAGACACGGATAGTGTTGTAATACTTCCGGCAGGTGGACTTTGCTGTGATAAACAATTACAAGGAAATAATATTTTAGAGGAGATTATAATGTTAGATCTGTGAAGTAGTGAGTTTGTAAACATGACAGACGAAACGAAAGAAGCAAGACCGTATAAGGTCACGAAAGACAGGCAGAGGAAATTGTAAATGACATATAAAGAAAATATCTTGTGTGTCATGAAGAATGTTCTACAGGAGGGTAGTCGGGGAAAAAGACCCCTACCGATATCAGACACTAATTCTCTTAAAAACAGTGGCCCGACATTACAGGAAGTTTTTCCCGTGCAAGAAGTCTGTTAATTTATTCCCGATAATCGGGTTTTTGGTACAAATATGTGGTTAAATTTGCCAGCTGTCTACGCCAGACGTCTACATCAGACGGGTCTTGAAGACGCTTGCATTGGCAATTTGAGTGGTTACCCCCGGCATTATCTCCAGGGACGTGATACTGTTACAGAATTTGCCGATTAACGAAACAGCCAACAACACACTTGGGAACCAACAGTGACGGAACCCAACACCAACAACAAATCATCGTCAACACCTGGCTAGTTAAGTATTACAGTCAGGCCCAGCAAAAGAACTTTTTTTTAACGATAGCCACTTTAAAGTCACTACCAGTGATGACAATTTTTTCATAACTTAATGCTTAATTTTTTTCATAACCAACTCTGTTTTAACTTTGTTATCTATAATTAATTATTAAATGTGTTATCTGTAAATAAAAATTGATAGTTTATTTAATCCTTATTGAGTGAATTGCATCCTACTGACTCAATGATTTTTAATACATAACCATACAGAGCTATTAAAGTAATATTTTACTGAATCATTTCAGTTGCAGGCTCAGAAAATGCGATCAGCTTTCTTTTTCCTAACAGAAGGGGCACGAAGATAAAAAGGCCATGGCAGCTTAGATGATCTCCGTTGTTATGCTTGCTTTCTGAAAATTCCCGTGAGGCTCCCTGAAATAGAAGCATCATTCTTCTATTCTGCCAAGAGTAATCTTGAGCGAAGGTTGATGACCTTTGAAGACCCTCATTTTTATAACTTAAGTTTTGCCATTGTTAGACCACCGCTGCAGACAATTCCGTGACAACAACCAAATACAATGGATCCCCCAAACATGTTTTTCTTTTACTTGTTTTCTGATTTTAAATCACAACTGAATATGAGTCCCATGGAGAAGAGAACTGGAGACAGACATGGAGAAGTCATGGAACGACCTTGAGATGATGACTCGGGACAGGAAGACGAGGCATAAGTTTGTTGAAGACCTTTGCTCTAGGGGAGCTAAAGGGTGATAATAATGATGAGTTTTTTTTTTTTTTCGTAGACATCTTTGAATAAAACATACTGTGATACTTTTTAAAAAGTTCATGTGAAGCTCAATAACTTTTTACATGTCTAGAGTTTTGGACGTGTCATTAAAACAAATGAATCGCTGACCTAAGTGTTAGAAGAATGACAATGATTCAATTGGCGTATCACCATTCGCCATCCGACGCCTGACTCTTCAAATACGAAACACAGTCAATATTCGCAATTCATTACTTCCTTTATTTTAAAATCTTTACTTTAATTGAGTTATTTTCTCCCTATTTTACATACTTTTAGCTATTATATAATAACCAGCTGTATTAATGCCGGTCAAAACACGACAGCTTAAAATGTACCAAGAAAGTGACCTGCATGCATTGTTTCAGCTCTCTAATTGAGTTGGACATAAAGATTTTGAGCGTCAAAGATTCAAAACACGACAAATATACAAAGCTGTCGTGATCTTAAATAAACGTGGCTGAAGAAACAAAAGGGATTCTTATGAGGACGCCTGATATTTCTAAGCTGTAAGCTATAACCTGCGGTAAAGTAAAATTTTAAATACACTTTCCAGCTTTCATCTGGAACAATGGGAGCCGCGCTAGCGTAGTGGTTACAACACCGCTCTGGCGACCGGGTGATACAGGATCAAACCCGGGCGACGGCATTTGAGGATTTTTCGTCGACCGGGATTTGGACTGGATTAACTCGAGACCTGGCGAGTACATTTGAAGGAATGTCGTCGTCCAGGGACTGGCGGCTCCTGAGCCGACCCAGCTGCAATGGGTACCTCCGAAATCGGCGAGTATTTGCCTGAATGGCGAGGGACACCTGTCTCTGTACAAGAAATAAAGGGATACTCACGTAAAATCAATGTCAGGCTAGACATAAATAATAACCTGAGATTTCGCCTCGAGTATTAGCGGGCGTACGAAAAAAAAAAAAAAAATCTGGAACAATAAACCATTTTCGTGCTTCTTTTGCCAGGAGGAAGAACTTACTGTGCCCCTTAGGTACCTGAAGGGTAGGCAATGAATATATGTGGTTTTATGGTAACTATTTGTTGATTTTTGTTTTTTAGGTTTAACTTGTTTTTCAGTGTTGATTCACCACTTACCAGCTACTTCTTTTATGTTGCCAACTTCTATTGTGTTATTGTTGTGTTATTGTTGTGTTGTTGCCCTGATTCTGCCAGACTCTTACACTTCTATTCTGTGCTGTTTTCAACAAGTGTTACGTAGACATGCTGTATTAACTCCCTCTTTACTCCCTCACCACTTATCTTCTCCTTCCTTCAAAAGTTACTGTCTTTTTTATAGCTCTTCCCGGAAAATTGCATTTAAAGTTTATTAGCTTATAGTTTCTTTCTGTCTTAAACGCATTCCGAATAAAATTGTCCCGTCTAAATTTGTACATGAAATAGGAACTGTTGTGATGGTCGTCTGTTGTCATGCGGCGCTGTTCCATCAAGACTCTGGTCATCAAGAATCAATCACTGGTTGTTCTAAATAACAAGAGCTATTATAGAACACTCAGTCGCCTTCCCTGATTATCAGTGATCAATCATATTCGCATTTGGGGCGCCGTTTAGTAAGAAGCAAAAACATAGATCGTTGCTGAGAACTAGACATAAAACCACTTCGGAATGTTCCATATCAGAAAGAAGCGAAATAAAAAAACTATTTTGTAAAATTTTTTGTCGAGCGAAACAAATTGTTTGAAAATAAGCAGTGGCTTCTTACCGTGCCGAGTTCTGCATCGTGACGGAAGAAGTGGAAAATTAAGATATTTCTAACATTTTCTGGAGCTGACTCATCCCTAGGCACTTCGGCAATAATAGTCAAGTCGGAAAATTCACTGAGTTCAGAGAGTGTGAAGGAGATTCGATCTGTTAGAGCAGTGGTAGGCAACCCAGAAGTTTTGAAGATCTACTTTAAAAAACACTAAGCTTTTTTTAAATATTTACATTAACAAAATCATTTATTTTTTGGGTTCAATATTTGGAATAAATGCAGTACATTTATCTCTGCCATACGATCGGCCATCAACAGTTCAATCGACAGGGTGGTGGAAGATTCAAACTGAATGATATGTTGCCGCGTCGGAACCTCACTTCAAAGAATAGATCACGTTCATGTCTTATGCAGCTCATAAATAAAGTGAGTGTTAGTGAGCTAGCTCCTGGACTTTCACTGGGAACATAGAAAAAAGATAGTTTTAATCTTGAGAATACTGAGCTTGTAAAGCTAGTCATAAATGTCCGTTACTTAAAAAAATATTCCTTTATTTGTCTACGCCGTCACTTAGAGATCTACCAAAACGTCCTTTGAGATCTAACAGCAGGCACATCCAACCGGCTGCAGACCTCTGTGTTAGAGGATGGTTGGACGTAAATTTAAAAAAAAGACGTTTCTGATAAGAGAAGAATCGAAGCTTAAAAAATAAGTTAAACTTAAATAACAATATCGATGCACAGGTCTTCTATAAATTCACGCGAAGTTCTCCTGACCTGTGATATCCACTCAAGGTCATTCTCTGTCTTTATCCCTTTGATTTATGCCAGTTCTCTTCTCCTTGTATGTCTCCGTCTATCTCTACCTCTCTTGCTGTGGGGGTTCCAGAATAAAGATGACCGCGTCATGCTGTCAAAAGGTTCCCCCCACAATCCTTCATCAGCGTCCTCATCTCTTGCTCCACGAGGCACTTGTCTGGTTCTTGTCATCAGTTCCACATCAGTGATCTTGTCATACCACTTCAGTTCTTCTATTCTACGCAAACGTCAATTTATTTCAATCTGTTACATCCTGCGTAGCGCTGGCCTCTCTTTGCAAAGATACTGGGTTCCAGTTACTATGACATCACATTTCAGCCAACCCAGCTATAAATGGGTACCTGACTCTGCTCTTTGAGTAAGGGAAGGAAAAAACAGCGAGGAAGGGAACTGGTCACCCCAACTCTCGATGCTGGACCTAATATGGTGAAGTCTCTAACACTTCACTCCCCTACGGCTATGGGACTACCTTTTACTTCTTGTTTATTGTTTTTGGTTATCTCCATGTTTCACAGCCATACAGTATGGCTGCTTTGACATTTGAGCTGAACATAACCAACATTGAATACAAGCGTTAAAAAAAACACAACTAATCAAGCATCCATGAATAAACTTTTTGCAAACAGTACTTGAAAGAAAAAAAACACCCAACACACACACGCGCAAACACAGACACGCGAACGTGCCCGCACGTGGGATACAGAAAACTTAAAAAAAAAAAAAAAAAAGCAATCAAGACGGTAGGATGGAACACAAAAAGTAGAAATATGCGAGGATTAGATTAAAATAAAATAGGAAGCAAAGAACAAGTAAACATATTATGTTTAGTTTGTAATAAGCGAGAGAAATGATATGGCTGAAGATTTGAAATATGAGTTAAGCGTGCTGTGCTAGTGAGTGTGTGTGTGTGTGTGTGTCATAAAGTGAGTAGAAGATTTATGGCTTACAATTAAATCAAGAGAAATAAAGAGAGACAAGGAGAGAAGAAAAGAGAATAAGACTGAAAAAAGAGACAAAAAGAGAGAAGACGAAGCATAGTATTAATAAATTCTTCTTCATCAAGTACCATGGCAGTTGGTGAAGGTGACAATGTCTATTCACAGCTTGCTGTACCCAGAAATGTTGATCAATTTTGTTGTTGTTATTCAACCTCATATTAGTCGCCTCATGCGACCTCCCGACGGAGCATTTGTCCTATTCTATAAATAAAAATGAGGGGAGTTAAGATATTTGTATTTCCTTTCCATATGAGATGTACACATTTGGTGACATTAACAAATAAACAAAAACAAAATACAACACAGAAAAAACTATATGTGATATAGCAGAACAACCGACTGGACACACAGAATATATGCGACATAAACACAGATCACACCCGACATCATACAAGTAGAAAAGTAATAGATTCACAAGAGATTTAAACCTAGTCCATACAGGTGAGTACATTGCTTCGTTGCAAGAATGAGAAGTGATCAAGCCTGTACAGGTGAGTACATTGCTTCGTTGCAAGAATGAGAAGTGATCAGGGATTCTTTACTTAATTCTTCTTCTGTGATACTTAGCCGTCGACAGTCAAAGAGACAGTGGCCATCATGCCTGGTGGCGTCTTGAAGGGCAAAAGTAAACTGCTTCCATTTTGCTCAGTCGGTGGCCATCCTTCATGCAGTGCCCCAACTCTGGTTTATTCTTTGCATCTCTGCCTCCACAGTTCTCCGCCAAATTGTTTTTGGTCCGCCTCTCTTTCGCTTTCCTTCAGGAGTCCATAGCATAGCTGTTCTTGTAATGGCATCGGGATCTCTTCTAAGGACGTGGCCAACCCAACTCCAGCGTCTGCCAGCCATGACGGTGTGCATGCTCTCTTGGTTACTCCGAGTAAGGAGGTACTTAATTACCTAGCAATAAATTGTACGTGACCCCTTGTCGTTTTCTGGTGTCTCTGTGGAGACAAAGAAAGAATAAAACAACTTCTCCCTTAGGTATTTCATAAGAAGCAACTAATATGAAGTTGTCAATGGCCTGGCAACCTCATTAAATAAAACAAATGGCTACAACAACCACTGCCATAACAGCATAGGGTCTTTGACACTACCTGCTTGTTAAGGGGTCAGCTACAGCAGCAATTCCTTGCTCTCTTTAAGGATGGAACCAGGAAATGAACAAACGAATGCCTGAAACTGACCCTCCGCACGAACAAGATGAACTTCTTGATAGCCTAGTCTCATTTCGATCTGAAATAGTGAATCCTTCTTCAACTGCTCTTGCATAACGATTAAATACAGATTTAGCCAGTGAGACCTGACGAACTATCTATTGGCTTAAATTTTAGGAACAATTATGTAATACCGACTTATCCATATTTAGCTGAAGGTTTTGACGTAAAGTTTGTTCTGCAGTGGTTCTTAACCTTTCTTATACCTTAAACCCCATTAATTGTCCGGTGAAGACTACCGACTCCTTCTTAAAAAGAATGTGTGACCGGCTGGCCTACACTAGCATTTATACGTGATATAATATTACACAGAATAAGGTGGAAAAAATTTAAGAAAACAGCGAAACGTGTGCAAATACGATAAATGTAACGTGTGGAAAAAAAAGAGTGACTGTGGAAAATGGCGAAAAAAAAGGGAAAATGTATAAAAACGAGACGTGCGGAACCAGGGACTTTGAAAACTTTCAGAACTAAACTTTACAGGAACTCAAGAATCTCCATCTCAGGCGGAAGGCCTGTAACCACTTGAACAGAAACATATAAAGGATAGCTCTCGTCAATATAACTACCTGCGCACAAGTAACTGACACGGGCACAAATGTGCATAGACGCATAATGAAAAGTTTTGCATACAAATAATTCATTTCATAACAAAGTAAAATCGATAGGCTTACATTTAGTCACCCTGGAATATGAAAAAAGTCTGTACAAAGAATATATTTCTTTAAATGTAATAATCTATGATAATTTTCGGAGTAAAAATATTGGAAGAAATAAAATTAAAATGTATAGGTTATGTACACCTCTACACCTCACGGTAGAAGGGGAACGACTAAGTAAGTAAGGTTATGTACACCTCTACACCTCACGGTAGAAGGGGAACAACTAAGTAAGTAAGGTTATGTACATGGGCCCCCGAGAATCCATTAATGGACCCCCAAGGATTCAGTTGACCACAATTTAAAAAACCCTGGTCTACAGGATATGCTGGCCAGGTAAGGCCAGGTAAGGTCAGGTACAGTGTCAACATTCTCTAAGCCCCTTTCGACCCTGGTTACATACGGGGCGGCTGATAGGACGCATATTGAGTACACATTTTGATAGCAGTACAAGGCAGTGCTTGCTTTTGAATCCACAGAGCAGAAATGAGAGAAAAAAAACACACACACGAAGAAGGGAACTGAAGACAGACACGGAAGGCATAAAGCAGACTTGGAAAGACCTTGAGCTGATGGCACAAGACAGAATGTTTGGTATGAATTTCTGAAGACATAAGTTCTTTAATGAGCTGAAGTGTCATGAACGAATAATGTATGAGTGAGTGAATTTGAACATTCAGTGCGTAGCCTTTCACATGAAAGTTGCTTGAAATTGAGCAAACGAGATGTCAGGAACCTTGAGCTGACTACTGCCTTTATTAGAGTCATTAATATGGAAATCTGAGAGCGAACGAGATGTCAGGAACCTTGAGATGACTACTGCCTTTATTAAAGTCATTAATGTGGAAGTCTGAGAGAGAACGAAATGTCAGGAACCTTGAGCTGACTACTGCCTTTATTAGAGCAATTAATGTGGAAGTCTGAGACCGAACGAAATGTCAGGAACCTTGAGCTGACTACTGCCTTTATTAGAGTCATTAATGTGGAAGTCTGAGAGCGAATGAGATGTCAGAAACCTTGAGATGACTACTGCCTTTATTAGAGTCATTAATGTGGAAGTCTGAGAGCGAACGAGATGTCAGGAACCTTGAGCTGATTACTGCCTTTATTAGAGTCATTAATGTGGAAGTCTGAGAGCGAATGAGATGTCAGAAACCTTGAGATGACTACTGCCTTTATTAGAGTCATTAATGTGGAAGTCTGAGAGCGAACGAGATGTCAGGAACCTTGAGCTGATTACTGCCTTTATTAGAGTCATTAATGTGGAAGTCTGAGAGCGAATGAGATGTCAGAAACCTTGAGATGACTACTGCCTTTATTAGAGTCATTAATGTGGAAGTCTGAGAGCGAACGAGATGTCAGGAACCTTGAGCTGACTACTGCCTTTATTAGAGTCATTAATGTGGAAGTCTGAGAGCGAACGAAGAAGAAGACGTGAAATGACACGAAATAAGTACCGTTATTTGACCAACATTAATCGATTTCATTAGCGGCTAACACAGTATTCTGAATCTGACGACCCTTAGCTATGTTCTTCTAATTGTCCAGTAGCTTCACAGTGTGACGTCCCTTGACTCTTCTTCTATCAATTCAGCTTGCTGTAATCCCTATTAATTGTTTTTTTTTTTTTTCATTCACAAACGGGCCAAATACATTATCTCACAAGTCGGTGTAACAAAATTTGCATATGTGCCTCTTTCAGATAATGTTCAGCATATTTTTGTTCAGCTTTGCACGGTATTCTTACAATTATTCTGTAAAACACCGCATCTCTGGTCTCTAATTTGGGTGGCGGAATAGATGCAGAAGGACTACAACGCCGTGTTCTTAGAATATGTGATGGGGGTCTGGTGGAAGATAATGACAATAAGTGATTTCAGGGACCTGGCTAAATTACAGACCAAGGATCAGCCACAACTCTCCACTGCCCTGATCTCAAATGAATTTTTTTTGTCTAGTTTGTCCATGATTTTCTCATCTTTCTTATGATGGTATTAGTTATATGTGGCAATGACAAACTCCCTTTTTTAATACTGCCAAATATAGCGTATATAAAGTTATCTTTATTTGCAGGAAAGAAATCCATAAATTCCAAAAATTGTTTGACTAACCCAGGCTGCATATTCCCTACTTTATTATACGATTGAATAAGCATTGAGATATTGATATGTGGCGAACGTATATTGATACATTTGCAAGGCTGTGAAGAAACTTCTCTCCAGAGATGCTTATAATATCAGCCATGTGATGGAACCATTATCACAAGTCAATGTAATTGATAGCAGTGTTAAATTTTCCGCCATCCTAGAATAACCTTATAAGATTCGTACAAATCTATGTAGTAGCAAAACTGATGCAAACTATTATATGAACACTCGCTCTTCTTTTTCTGATAAATATAGGTCTTCAATCTCACATAAATGAATGTCTATGTGGGACTGGAATTCAAACTCCTAACACATTCTTCACAACTGCCCAGCTCATAATCTGACCTGGCCAAAGAATGTAGAGCTGAGGCGGAAGGTATGGGGATGTCACCTGGATCTGAAGAGAGACCGAAGACTTCGTGCTCGCGACAGGCCTGGAGATCTAGCATGACCAGCGACCTGAACACAGAAGAAGGTCATAAAATACATCATTTAAAAAAAAATAATAAAGTTTTGCCTCGTTTTGGCGAGGCGCGTCTCGTTCAACCTAGTCGGTTATATTAGGGCGCATATCCAAACACAAATGACGTTTAGGTCTGAGATTTATCATCAAATACATCAGTACTTCGTTTGTGTTATGGGATCTAGAGGCACTCAGTACCCGATGTGTAACCAGGAAAACAGTTGGATGTGCTGGAACTTGACCCTTGTGTCAGACCCTGAGCCCCGCACGGTGCTTGCAATGTTGAACTTTTCGACTCAGTAAATCCCAGCATCTGGATACACAGGATTTGTTGTGCCGGAAATCTACCTATCCTGGTGGTACCTTATCCTATTTACACTGACTGAGGATACCCAAGTCCCTCTCCACGTACAGGTAATAACAGTGACAATATTAATGGTAAATAATAATACAAGTAATACTATTTAAAGAGAAGAAATGGAAGAAAAAAAAGTCAAAACGCGCTAATAATTAATAAATAAAAACAAACACACCATTAAAAAAAAATGAACTACACGTTATAAAAAAAAGTAAATAATTAATATTTAAAAAAAAAAAACAAAAAAAAAAAAACCTGCTAACTACTCATAATGTAAGGAAAAAAATAATAATAATACAAGCAACACGACATGTGATAACAATAAATTCTAATATAAATTTTAAAAAATTAAAACCACCGACAACAAGCAACTGTAAATGACAATATCGGTATTTTAATATAACATACAAATGAAAATATAATGACACAAAATGCCCTAATTATTACCAACAAATAGGTTGAACAACGTAGACCAAAATGGTGGATGAGGGGAGATAATTTATCATCCTAGTTCGCTCTCCTCTCATTTCCTTTAAAAAAATGTGTCATGGGAATTCTCCGAGAAGGAGGGGGTGGGAAAGACCTACAGTCACAAGAAGAAGATGAATATTTTGACATTAATGAAAAGAAGGAGGGGACAGTTCCAGAGACACAAGAAGATGTAACACTGTAACGGAAACAAAGAGGAGGTGAGAAAAACCACGAAACAAAGAAGTATGAGACGAGACACTGCTAGAAATAAAAAGAACAGCGCGAAGGAGGGGCCCAGCTTCAACCAGCAGAAAATTCCGAATGTTAATAGTTTCTACTGACCCGAGGTTTAACTTCAACACTTTAACAGTATCTAAACAAACAATACTCTACTTGTTACTGTTTCAATACGTCTCATCCTTGTTAATCTTATGGTAGCAATAAGGGTTGTGGAGGCTTACTTACTTACTTACTTAGTCGTTCCCCTTCTACCGTGAGGTGTAGAGGTTTGGAAGAGAGCGCCAGACTATCCTATCGGCTGTCTTCCTCCTGACCTGCTTCCATTCTAGTCCTCGGTCCTTCAAAGATTGTCTAATATTGTCCTCCCAGCGGACTCTGGGTCGTCCTGGGGGTCTGGATCCCTGGCTCTTTGTTTCCCATGCTAATCGTGGTAGCCGATCTTCTCCCATTTCATAGACATGGCGAAACCATCTTAGTTGGGACTGTTCTACTTGGGTCTGCAGGTGGTGGGATTTTAGGCCTTGACGTATCGTCTGGTTGCGGACCATGTCTCTTCTTGTTACTTCAACCACCTTCCTCAGATACCTCATTTCTGAGGTTGGGTTGTAGAGTCGGCAAAATAAATCTTCAACCCCGACTCTGGAAATGTTAGAAATCCTAGTTTTAAAACTAGTGATATGGCATAAAAGTATGCACTTATATGGAGTTAAATGTATAAGTATGGTATGTGTGTGTGAGTAAATGAATACGTGGCTTTCGTAGATAACATTTTAAACTATTCACTCATTCATCAATTTTTTTTTTTTGGTAGTGGCAATGGGGAAAGAGGAGGAATATTTTTTAAATGACATAAGTAAACCTCACGTTACACATTTGGCTGACGTAATATCCGGTATATTTAAATAGGAAGTTAATTCTTAAATCTGTATGTAAACGCCTTTTCAGCATTTAAAAAAAAAAGAATATCAAACTAGGAACACAGAATCTGGCCAAAGTTATTAAATTTTGACAAACACGCACGAAACGCCTCTCTGCTGAAGAGAAAATGCATTTGAAGTGACAGAATACTGAATACATGAGGTAAATTGATAACTCCAAGAGAGAATGCATTTGAAGTGACAGAATACTGAATACATGAGGTAAATTGATAACTCCAAGAGAAAATTATACCAGAGATGAAAGAGAGCATAAAAAGATGGCAAATGCAAGTAGACAAAAAAGAAAAACAAAAACAAAAACAGTAGCAATGCTGATTGCCATTTGTCTTGGACAAATGTTTATGCCTTCTCCACGTCTCACTCCACAGAAATGATGGGCTGTGCTGTTGTCTGGGCGTAAAGAATAAGTAAGAGATATTTTTCAGAACGCTCCCAAGAAACAAGATTACAAAACTGAGGTCTAGAATACTCTGTTGTAAACTTTTATAGGAAATTAACTTATTGGGGGGGGGGGGGGGGGGGGGGGGGGGGGGGGGGGGGGGGGTGAGAGAATGACGACACGACTGGATCTTTGGAATGTAAATAATTATATATCATTTTTCTTTGTCTCCTTCTCTCTCTTTTATTTTCTCTTCTATGTCTTTCTTTCAGAATCCCTATTCATAAAATTTCCGTAATCATGATCATTCTCCTTGAATGCTACATGATGAGTAGTGAATTATCACTGCAGATGTTCCCCTAGAGGACCCTGCTCCCAAATACTTCATGTGCTCTAACATTGATGGTGCCTGTAGTAAATTGTTGTGCATCATGAAGCTGCCAGCTACAACAACACCTCCAGTTCGTCACCTTTCAATATGCATCAGAGGGCAATTATCCTGTCCTTTCTTAAATATCCTGAGAGAATACCGGAAGCTACACAGGATACCATACCATGTACAATTTGTGTACGTTCCTTGTGTAACAGAGTTTCTCTTTCCTTTGTACCTGACTCTGCTCTTGAGTTAAGAAAGAGAAAAGCAGCGAGAAGGGGAACTGGTCACCCCACCTCATAAAGCTGTACCTAATATGGTGAAATCTCTAACACTTCACTCTCTTACGGCAGAAAAAATTCAGCAAAATCCTTAGCTGAATCAGGCAACAAGGATTTCAGTTTCAATCTGTAACCATTTTCCTCTAGTTGATACTTTTTTTAGCAACAAAGCCTTCACAGAATCATAATCATTTCTAGTATGATCATCCATGGTGCAGACTGTAGTAAGAGCCTCACTCACTAATAAACTCATCAACCTGCTGGGCCATGTAGCTCTATCAATCTTAAACTCCTGGCAACATGTCTCATATCTATATAAGAAGCATGAAATGTCGTCTATATTAGGACTAAATTTTGGCAAATTAAGTTTAAAAGTAGAGGCATGGTCTTTTATTCGAGCTTCATCACCTGCTGGGTTAACCTGTTTATGTTGCAATCTTAATTTGTCCAACTCAAGTTCTGCCATTCTTTGAGCATGTGCATGTTCCAATATTTTTCCTCAAGTTTTTGTTGTGCTTTTATTTCTGCCTGAGCATGTGTCAATTTTTTTCCCTCAAGTGCCAATTCTTCCTGTCTTCTCTTCTCAGCTAATTCTTCTTCTCTCTTTTTCTCAGCTAAATCTTCTTCTCTCTTCTCCTTAGCTAAGATTCTTTGATCTCTTGCCACGTCTTCTAACCTCTTTAATTCTTTTGCATGCTCATTGAATGCAAATGTTTTTAAAGCTTCACCCTCCATACCACCTTCCTTACCAATCTTCAAAAAACACTCCACTGTAGCCATTATTCACTAATATTGTGACCCCAAATTGTTCAATAGTAATACAAATAATATATATATATATATATATTCAATATGTGAGCAATATTAGCAACAATTATTTCACCACTCAATATCAATCAACTGCATGAAATTATAGATGTTATTTTAGGAGCAAAAAAAAAAAAATAGAGATACCAACAAGATTACAGAATAAGAGTGAAAGAGCCAACCGAAGAAAATGCCAATGAAAAAAAAACCAAGGCAGAAATGTATGAACTGTAGAAAAATGAAAAAAATGTGGCTCTACCACACTTATGACAATACAAGCACAATTTCACAACATATATTACATCTAATAACTGAGGGATAGCAAGATTAGATGAACAAATTTACAAACAATAATGGAGAATAAACCAAATAAAATACAATTAACTTGACAGCAAATACAAATTTACAATTAAACAGGGCAAAACAGCTAACAGAAATGGGAATGAAAAGCTCAATAGTAGCAGTAAACACACAGCTACGTAGTACCGGCCCCACTATTTGAGAAAACCATGAACCACACCTTAAAGAACAACCAATAATTCATAACCATGGGATTGGTATTGTG
The DNA here is from genome assembly GCA_024509875.1 of Oreohelix idahoensis. Classification (NCBI taxonomy): domain Eukaryota; kingdom Metazoa; phylum Mollusca; class Gastropoda; order Stylommatophora; family Oreohelicidae; genus Oreohelix; species Oreohelix idahoensis. The sequence goes on along the minus strand of JAMPIV010008066.1, from coordinate 110,612 downwards.
AATTAATGGTTCCCTCGCCAACCAACCCGCCTAACACAAAACATGTAGATACAGAAATACATATAACATGTAAAAGAAGGAACTCTGTCAAAAGAGATTCTTCAAGCCTCACCCTGCATGAATCAATAAATTTGCTTATCTGCTTTTTCTTGCACACAAAAAATCCTCCTGGCATCAGCCTCTGCCTCAGGAAACGACGATTCAAATTCAGTGCAGTTAAAAAGGTTAGTCCTAGAATACCGGCTTGCAGACGACCGACACCGCCATCTTGAAAAATATTCTGCACATGCAGCAAATGTAGTCCACAGACTTGAAAACTTTTAGAGACATCACTGGAAGATATTTTGTTTAGCATCCCGGCTTGGCCCCCATTTATCAGCTGTTACGTGTCTTTTTACTTGATAATGTTAATATTTAGTGACAGGATGGTTCCTGCAGGCCATGTTCACGTCTAGGGTAGCAAACATATCAGACACCGCAACAAGCCAACATCAATCACCCTTCTTTGAGCCACAATGGACGCAGTGGACAGTATGCATTTTTATTTAAACGTCATGATGCTCCAACTTGAATTACAATTTAGTTCAATATATAAAGGGCATATTATATGCAGTCGTCGATAAAACTTTAGGCAGTCCGTTTATGTCTTAAACGCTGTCCTTTCATCTTCCACAATTTATTACTCATATTTCCACACTCGACATTGAGAATCCATACTCCCTTAAAATGAAGCTACTAGATACACCTCACAGAAGATCTTGATGTACTAGTGATGGAATAACATAGGGATGTACAATAATTATAATTATTCAAGAGCTCAAACACATGCGTCCACTCGCCATGACACACAATGGTAGAAGGCCTTTGCAGACGATCTCTGCCTTCTGCATACTTAGTTTCACGTCTGCCAAATACAAACTAGAGGCATGACGTCACTTCCTGTATTAATAAATGACTCCGTATAAAATAAACAAACAAGGAGCCCTGTCGAGCTACCTAATGATATCGACACACTCGTTATGAATTTTAATCATAACACCTACCTACGGCCGTATCTGATATGCGTATTTTTACCTAGCACAAAATATTAGCAAAACACCGAGACGAACCTGCGAGCTTAAGATTAACTTGATAATGATATTAAAAACATTTTATAATCACGTATCAGTAAAAGTTAGTAAAATCATGTAACAGTAATTATAATCGTGTAACAGTAACGGTAACTATAATCATGTAACAGTAAAAGTAATTATAATCATGAGACAGTGAAGTAATTATAATCATGTAAGAGTAAAGTAATTATTATCATGTAACAGAAAAGTTATTATAACCATGTAACATTAAAAATAATTATAATCATGTATCAGTAAAAGTAATTATAATCACGTGACAGTAAAGTAATTATAATCATGTGACAGTAAAAGTAATTATAATCATGTAACAGTAAAGTAATTATAATCATGTAACAGTAAAGCAATTATAATCATGTAACAGTAAAGTAACTATAATCATGTAGCAGTAAATAATTATAATCATGTAACAGTAAAAGTAATTATCATCATGTATTGTAAAAGTATTTATAAACATGTAACAGTAAAAGTAATTATAATCCAGTAACAGAAAAATAATTATAATAATGTAATAGTAAAAGTAATTATAATCATGTAACAGTAAACGTAATTATAATCATGTAACAGTAAAAGTAATTGTAATCAGTTAACAGAAAAATAATTATAATCATGAAATAGTAAAAGTAATTATTATCATGTAACAGTTAAAGTAACTATAATCATGTAACAGTGAAAGTAATTATAATCATGTAACAGTAAAAGTAATTATAATCATGTAACAGTAAAAGTAATTATTATCGTGTAACAGTAAAAGTAATTATAATCATGTAATAGTAATTAAGTATAATTAAAGTTAGAGTAAATCAAACAGACACTGACGAAACTCGTTTTACCCACATTTAACTGATGAACACAATGAATTAACATCCTAAGCTTCCAACGGTTTCCTTTAACAATTGCTGTAATTTGCAGTATGTGAGTTTCTTTTTTAAATCTTAATTCATCACATAACTGTTATTAAACGTAGTGAAAAACTGCTTTAAGAATCATGACCTTCAAGCTTCTTTAAACCTTGGGTTTAACACCAGTTAAACAGCCGTCCTAGCCATCCCTGTTCGCATGCCGAAGCCAATGAATTCGGGTGCCGGAGCCAATGTTTCTGTCGGCGAGGTTAAATAATTTACAACACCACAAAAGCCTGGATAGATCGTCTTGCAATTTATATAGCATATTTACAAAGATTTATTCCCTGTTTCAGAATACCCTATTCAAGCAGTAAGACCTAAAAGAACTGTTGCAGGAATAATACAAGACAGACCTGTCAATTATATTACCCTGCTTTTAGATCTTTGTACACTATTATGGAACTTATATTCTACAGAGAAAATTCTTACGTTTCTTTAAAGACCTCTTTAAACAGATCTCGAGTGACTTATATATCAGGAATAGACACAACAATAAGATGAGAAATTTGGAAGGGTGATAAGATAATTAGGGTTAAAAAAGATTATTAATGAATAGACAAAAGATCACATTCAACATCTAATGGGTTCTCATTAGGATATAACGTGTTAATAATTTAGATAGTATATTCAACTGTTGTCATTATGTTACTGGCAACACGCTGTCTGATTATTAACTCCATTCTGTACATCAGTTGTCTTGTGTATTAATAATAATGATAGCCTCTTCAGTCATAACTGACTATGGGAATGCGCCCCTGAGGTGGCTGCCCTCAGCTGCTTATTTTCCTGGTGCCTTTCTACGTTTTCTCCTCTCCTCTGCTTGTTGTGTGAGCCTCTTTCAATCTGAGGTGGCGCCGTAAATAGCCTCGCCACTTAGTGTGATCGGCAGCTTCATCCTCCCATGTTGCTGGATCCATGTCCAGTGCCCTCATATCTCTCCTGCACACATCTTTGAACCTCAGCTGGGGTCGCCCAACTGCTCTCTTGCCATCTGCTAATTGTCCGTAGAAGATATCTTTTGGGATGCGACCATCTTCCATGCGGCGAACATGGCCAAGCCAGCGAAGTCTGCGCTGTCTAACTTCTTCTTCTTTGATCCGTAGCCGCCGACCGTCAAAGCAGTCAGTGGCCATTACGCCTGGTGGCGTCTTGTATGGCAACAACAAATTGATTCCACTTTGCTCGGTCGGCGGCCATCCTTCGTACAGTGCCCCAACTCTGGTTCATTCTTTGCATCTCAGCCTCCACAGTCCTCCGCCAAGTTGCTTTTGGTTGGCCTCTCTTTCGTTTTCCTTCAGGGGTCCATAGCATAGCTGTTCTTGTGATGGCATCGGGGTCTCTTCTGAGGACATGGCCCCGATGCCATCACAAGAACAGCTATGCTAAGCAGTGTATACATACTTTGAAGGCCAGCACGTTACAAGACCTCGACATTTGTCACTTTATCTTTCCACGAGATGCCGAGGATGTGGCGTAGACACCGTAAATGGAAGGTTTTGAGCCTTCTTTCTTGCTTAGCATAGGTCGTCCAGGTCTCGCTGCCATACTTCGTTGTGAGTTTGGAGTTTCCCCAAACACGCGATGTGAGGCGGGCAAAGGTAGCTGCAGCTTTGTCAATGCGGCTGTCGATTTCTGTGTCCAGTGAGAATTTGTCATTGATGGTAGACCCTAGGTATGTGAAGTGTTGCACCACTGCCAATTCATAGTTATCGATAGTGATAACTGGTGCAGCACCCACATCCTGACTCAGCACACTCGTTTTCTTTAGACTTATTGTGAGGCCAAAGTCCTTGCATGCATTACTGAAGCGATTCATCAAGCTTTGAAGCTCCTGTTGGCTTTGAGTGACGACTGCAGCATCATCAGCGAACAACAAGTCTCTTATAGTGACCCTTCTGATTTTTGTTTTTGCCTTCAGCCTTGAAAGATTAAACAGACGGCCATCTGACCTATTGTGAAGGCATATTTCTTCAGTTGCATCTCTGCATTTTTATTACAAATAAGGGAGGGAAACCTGAGGCCTGTAAACAGTAAATTAATATGAAATTAATATGAAACAAATATAAAGGTATGTTATCAGGCACTCGCAGGAAATAAAGAAGTAGAACACCAGACAACAGAAAAAACAACAGACATGAGTGGCTTACCCAGGATTTGAACACTGGACCTTCCGTGCGACAACCCCGCCTAGCCATGCAAGCGAATCACACTATCCGCTCTGCCATCTACGCATCATCAAAAAATGATGTTTCAATGGCATGTCAATAGTGCGAACCACAATACACGACACCAGAAGTCCTCCATGGGCAGTTCAGCCTATTAATGACGCAATCACTTCTGTTGTATTTCTATCAAGCAGTATAGGCCGAATCCAACAAGACCCTTAGGACCTTAATACTGTGTCCAGTAAATGATAGTAGACTAGAACAGTGAGAACAGGATAGTGGGTAGGTTTGGTATTGTACAAACATTTATGGTGTTCTACTTCTTTATTTCCTGCGAGTGCCTGATAACATACCTTTATATTTGTTTCATATTAATTTCATATTAATTTACTGTTTACAGGCCTCAGGTTTCCCTCCCTTATTTGTAATAAATGTGTATTGTGGTTCGCACTATTGACATGCCATTGAAACATCATTTTTTGATGATGCGTAGATGGCAGAGCGGATAGTGTGATTCGCTTGCATGGCTAGGCGGGGTTGTCGCACGGAAGGTCCAGTGTTCAAATCCTGGGTAAGCCACTCATGTCTGTTGTTTTTCTGTTGTCTGGTGTTCTACTTCTTTATTTCCTGCGAGTGCCTGATAACATACCTTTATATTTGTTTCATATTAATTTCATATTAATTTACTGCATCTCTGAATGCATGTTTGGGACCCCAAGATGCAGCAATAGTGAATGCAGTCAGTGACCCATAGCTGTACTGCTTGCATCAGGACCAGTGAACCAGAGCTGGTCAAGACCGCACTCCACCTCCACGTGGTGGTCCTGGAAACAGTCTGCAGCAGTGCAGTCTGGCTGAGCGAGTGCGGATCAAAGTGGGAAGGCAAACCCGGTCCATAAAAAATGCCATGCTGAAGTCGGATGTGTCGACCGAAAGGTGCAGATATCACAGCTTAGGCGTAAACAGACACAACGCAACCACCGTCCTTTTCAGGGCGAACGAAGAAGAAGAAGAAGAATGCATGTTTCAGGAGTAAGGCAAAGAAGATCCCGAAGAGGGTCGGAGCCAGAACACAGCCTTATTTAACGCCACTTCGTATGTCAAAGGGCTGTGACGTGCTTCCATCATATTGGATTGTTCCTTTCATGTCGTCATGGAATGACTATCATTTCCAGCATTTTAGAAGGGCAGCCTATTTTCAGAAAGATTTTGAAGAGTCCATCCCTACTAACCAGGTCAAATGCTTTTGTGAGGTCTATAAAGGCGATATATAAAGGCCTTTTCTGCTCTCTTGATTTTTCCTGAGGCTGGCGGAGAGAGAAGATCATGTCTGTTGTTGCTCTACCAGCTCGGAATCCACACTGTGACTCTGGATATATGCGCTCAGATAACTTGTGTAGTCGCATTAAGATGACTTTGGCAAAAACCTTACCAACAATACTAAGAAGAGAGATGCCTCTGTAGTTATTGCAATCACTTCTGTCTCCTTTATTTTTATACAGTGTTACAATCTTGGCATCTCGCATGTCTTGAGGAATAGTTGTTTCTTCCCAGCACTGGCACAGCATCCAATGCAGGGGATGTAATAGCGTGCTCTTACAGCATTCGATTAAATCAGGAGGAATCCCATCACTGCCTGGTGCTTTGCCAGAGGCCAAGCCATCAATGGCCTTGCCGAGTTCCTCTAATGTTGGTTCGGCATCCAGCTCCTCCATAGTTGGCAGATATTTGACAGCATCAAGGGCTGCAGGCGTTAACGGTATTTTCTCTAGCGTAAAGCTCAGAGTAGTGCTCGACCCAACTCTCCATCTGCTTACCCTTATCGGTTAGGTTCTCTCCGCTGATGGTTTTTAGCGGTGCCGTCTTACTTTTTTGGGGGGCCAAGTGCTTTCTTTATACCATCATACATTTGTCTAATGTTGCCTGTTTGCGCTGCGGTCTGGATGCTCTCACTGAGCTGGAGCCAATAGTCATTTGCACAGCGTCGAGCAGTTTGTTGAACTTTGCTTCTCGTAGCCTTCCGGATCTTGGGTTCTAGCACTCGGTGAACGTTTGTATTCATTCACAGCACTGCGCTTAGCTTCAATGACAGGTGCCATCACATCTGATGAAGCATCAAACCAGTCATTTGACTTTGCTGTTTTCTTACCAAAGGTGGCAAGTGCAGTACTTTGAATGGTGTTCCGTAGATGCTCCCAGTTCTCTGTAATTGTATCACCATGTTGAGGGCTACTGAGCACTTTCTTGAAAGTCGCAGTGAATTGAGCGATCATGACAGGGTCTGACATCTTGCTGGTATCAATGCATGGTTTCCCTTCATGTCTGACAAGATGGAGTTTTCATGGTTGTGCTCTGATTTTGCAGCAAAACAAGGAGTGATCTGTATCACAGTCTGCACTATGGTACGAGCGCGTGGAGAGCACAGACCTGAGAAGTGGCCTTCTGACGAGAATCAGGTCCAGTTGGTGCCAGTGCTTGGATCGTGGGTGTCTCCATGACACCTTATGCTGGGGTTTTGTCTGAAAGTAGGTGTTGGTCACGCTGAGGTCATGGTGGACACACAACTCTAAGAGCCGTTGTCCATTTTCATTCATCTTGCCAATACCAAACCTACCAAGACATGAAGGCCATGAAACACTATCGGCACCCACTCTAGCGTTAAAGTCACCAAGGAGAACAAGCTGTTCTTGCCTAGGTATACTTTTGATGACTGCTGCTAAATTCTCGTAGAACTCATTTTAGCTTCTGAGGCAGAGTACAGAGTAGGAGCATACACGCTGACAAGGGTGATGGGACCTGTGCTAGTTTGCAGGCGGAGTGTTAACAGGCGTTCTGATCCATTCTCACCTGGTTCAACCACTTTGGTTAGCGATTTTATTTTTACCGCAAAACCTACTCCGTGTTCTCTAGATTTATTAGGATCTTTCCCTTGCCAATATAATGTGTAGTCCTTCTAGCTCACCGTTCCAGAGCCCGCCAGGCGCGTTTCCTGAAGTGCAGCTATATCCACCAGAAGTCGTTTAAGCTCACCATTAATTATGGCTGTCTTCCTTACATCGTTTACGTCCTGTAGGTTTTCGGATAGTCCAGTCAACATAGTCCTGATGTTCCAGCATCCAAATCTGAGAGTTTCCTTATTTCCATTATTACGATAATTGCTTGGTGCAAAATTTTCTGTTTACTGTTCAGGTTTGACCCTAATCCCCATGCACCCAATGGGGAAAGCAGACAGTGGCGGGACAACACCTTATTGACTGGGGGCTGCCGAGCCTGAAGCGGGCGGTAGCTTTTCAGTGAGATCCTAGAACCTCTCCCACTCTCGGAAGTAGCACCTGGCGCCATGCCCTACGACAATTGGGCAAAATGCTTATTACCGGTAACTGTTACTTCCCGTGTTTTGCCGACACCTATACGGTGAAGCTGGAGTGTCCTCTCCAGGGCGCGAGCTTGGGCACAGTTATATGGAGATCAAGCTGTTGCCCATGCAGCATGTTCCCCCTCTCCACACAGCTGGTAGATCCAAAGAAACGGCAGTAGCCGATACAGTTTGGTACCAGCCACGTCGCAGGAGTTGCCAGAATAATGTCGAATCAACATTAGACTGCCTTAGGGACTCCGACTCCGGATTTATCCTCAGGGTTTACTCCCGAAGCCAATTCTATAAATGGATATTCCCGCAAGGCAGCGGTGGTTTGAATTCAGAGTTCCTTCTCTTAGATAATCTACCAACCAAGGATCACGAGCCCTATCTGCCCGAAGAGGCTGGTTTTAAGGCGCCAGTCGCTCGCCTTTGCCCCTTCTCCCGTCAGTGGAAACAGTTCCGCCGGGCTCAAATTGAGCCACACGGGAAGGCCGGGAGCTGGACTTGGTTGTCAGAGGCTGCTTGAGGCGCGTGCCATAGGAGTATTTTATCTGTAGTGAGAGCTTATCCTCACTACAACTCCCGGCTGTAACAACCTTGTCTTGTGTAGGAGGTCTCTAATCAGACAAAGAATGAACAACAGCCCTGCTTCCTTATGCATGTCGTACTAGTATGAGGTTAGCATGTTGCTGGCAACTTTATCATGTAAAACACATTGCTATGGAATCTTCACTGCAAGAGCGTTGTGATGCTTTGTGTAGGCTTTCTGAGAGTGGGGCAGCGACAGTGGTGGCTTCAAGCTCCATAGGGAGCAAGAAGGAAACTGTTGAAATGTTCTTGTTGTACAACAACGGTTAGTTGTACATTTTTTTTTCTCTCGAAATTTTAAATACTCATACTGAGAGTTTCTTACTTAAACACCCCTCCCCCCCCCCCCCCCCCCCCCCCCCGCCCCCCCCCCCCCCCCCCCCCCCCCCCCCCCCCCCCGCCCCCCCCCCCCCCCCCCCCCCCCCCCCCCCCCCCCCCCCCCCCCCCCCCCCCCCCCCCCCCCCCCTCCCCCCCCCCCCCCCCCCCCCCCCCCCCCCCCCCCCCCCCACCCCCCCCCCCCCCCCCTCCCGCCCTCCCCCCCTCCCTCTCCCCCCCCCCCCCGCATTAAAAAAAAACAACAAAAGTAGCATTTGTTTGCCCATGTATATGTGTATATCCATTCTATAATAGTAATAATAGCCCCTTCAGTTATAACTGACTATACGAATACGCCCCTGGGATGACAGCCTCCCAGCTGCTTATTTTCAACGTTTTCTCCTCTCTTCTGCTTGCCGTGAGAGCTTCTTTTTGCCCAATCTGAAGTGGCGTCGTAGATAGCATCGCCACTTGGTGCGGTCGGCAGCTTCATCCTCCCAGGCTGCTGGAGTTAAGTTCAGTGTCCTCATGTTTCTCTTGCACACATCTTTGAACCTCAGTTGCGGTTGCCCAACTGTTCTTTTGCCATCTGCCAGTTATCCATAGGAGATATCTTTCGTGATGCGACCATCTTCCATACTGCGGAAATGGCCAAGCCAGCGTGGTCTGCGCTATATAAGCAGTATATACAAGCTTTGAAGGCCGGCACGTGACAACACCTCGATATTTGTCACTTTGTCATCTATATCTGTTCTATATTATATGTTTATCCCATAACTTTCAATGGTAGACAATTTTTTGGGGATTCTTTTTTTTATATCCCGTTATTTATTTACCTTTGCTGTTGCTCTATTGAACTTTCTCATAATTTAATTCTGAATAGACTGATGCTGATTTCATTACTATGAATTATGATAAGCGGTAAGTACTTACTGTCATTAGCCAGAATGACGGCTTGTACCAGTAAAAAAATGAATTTGATTAGTTCTCACTTTCTTGCTTTTACCGTACCTGTGCATTTGTCTATGACGACTGTCTCGTAATCCTAACGTTGCATATTTCTTGGTCCAATGTCATATTAAGACTTTGTGACCGCATGGCCTTCCACGCTAGCATTATGCCTGCTACGACACTAGCATTTATACGTGCTATAATATCGTACATATAGGAAGGACCGAGATTAAAAGCAAATAAGACGTTTTCACACAAAACGCAGGATCATTCAAAGTTCAGTCAGCAGGCACTGCTCTGAGAGGGCAAATATAGGGCAGTCCCAGATAATAAAAATGAATGAGAGCTAAGCGCGGAAAGTGGGAAATGAATGATGTGATTTGGGTTTTTTCCATTGTTTGGGTGGAAAAGAGAGTTGTGACAAAAGTCGAAAAGAAACCAAAGACGTGTGAGACAAATGTCGAAATAACAAAAAGTTGTGTGCAAAATGTCAAAAACAGAGAGCCGTGTGTAGAAAATTGTAACGTGTGAAAAAAAGAGTGAGTCGTGTGAAAAATGGCGGAAAAAAGAAGTAGCTGTGTATAAAAAGGAGAGATGTAGGCGATAGACAGGCTTTTACAGATTTTTAGCACTTTAGGAAGTTCAGAGAGTTTACAGTTTCTAGATTTAGAAGAAGGATATTACATATAGACAAGAAATTTGTGCTAGGTAGTTTGTAGTGTTAGATGAACTTCGTCTTTGAGATTATCAAGACCAGTTTATTATTTTCTTTTCTTCTGTTGGATATATTTCTTTTGGATGTATACACTATTTTGTTTATAAGTGAGTAACGAACATGTCAAATTTGTGAAAATACCGGTACTTGTCACACGACGGTCAATAAACATATACTACATTGCTGTTTGTGGAACATTACAGTATTTCATTTAGATTATACCTTGTCATGTTGAGACTGTATTGCTTATCACTAAACACAAAAGGGATGAACAAACCTGGGAAGAAAAATGAGCAAAAGTCAAGTATTACCATCTCTGGCGGAAGGCCAGTTAGCACTTGAACTACAACAACATATAAAGGATTAACTCTGACCAAATAAAATCAATATAACTACTAGTGCCGTATAACTTACACGGCCACAACTTGTCATCTATTTTCTTTGCCCATAATGAGAAGCAAGGGTGAAATGAAAATGATTTGGGCCCCCAGGCACTCGGGTAGTAAGGGTTATTGGTCGTAACAAACCATCTGACATAGATTACTGGTTCTGCCCCTACTGCTGTGGGCTTTCGGGCACTGCCCCCTAGTGAGAAGAAATTTGCCAGACTTCAAACAAAAAGAACGCTAAACCAGATATATGTTTTCTGACCACAAACTGTGTGATGGAATATTATAGCAGAAAAATGTGAAATATGTAATTTTGAAATGTTTTTATTGTTTAATTGCACTTCAGATTCAGTACAAAAGGCCAGCCTGTTTAAAAATGCAACCGGGTAAAGGGTAGCAAGACGTCTCTGACAAAAGAATCGTTTTCTGGTGAGCAGCTTAATGTCTCTTTTATTGCACGACTGAAAATGCTGACAAGAATGACACATTGAAACATCCAGAGATTAGTTGATGGTAGTATCATAAATAGCGATGAATACGAGTTTGTGCATGGGGCTAACTAACTACCTCATCATGAAATACTAATTGCTATAGAAACCACCGCTATAAGTTCACCCAATGTACACTAGACCAGGCTTCCTCAGTGGAACAAAAGAGACATTTTGGTTTAGAAACGCAAAGGTACAAGGGAAAACGGAAAAGATTGATTTTTGTGATACCCCACGTTGAGCTACGTCGGCAATCAGCAGCTCGCAGCATCTGTTAAATTGAGCATCAAAAGTATGCTAGCTGCTCACACGCGGGATTTTGAACGTACTTGACGGCAAATCCATTTGATCAATTTAACCGCACAAAATGCGTTTTGCATTTGTGGTCCCACACTTTTCGTTAGGGATGTTTGTTTGAAAACCAGAGGCGTGGTGTGCAGATAGACAAATGCGAACATCAATAAACATTCAAGTTACTCTACGGCAGAACTGCAGGTAGCAATCCCTCTATCAGACTTCAGCAGTTTTCCTGAAAGTATCTGGAAAATATTGCTTCAGAATGTGTTTTCAAGATACCGCGTCTTTCCACACTCTGCGCAATATTTAGTATCTCCGTACTTAGCTATTACGCATACAAACAATTCCTTCCTAGAACATATGGAGGTTGGAGCTAGTATGTGCTGAGCGTGAAAAGTACACAAACAGGGTGCTCTAACGAATGTTAACAACTTGGAATACGCCCAGTCTCTGAATATGAGTACTGTACACAGTTTGCAGAATGTGAATAAAATAAAGATAAAATAATTTTTCAAAGTAGAAGGCGGGGTTTTACTATTGCATTGTGTCATAGCGCGTACTTGACATGGAAGGTTGTGTGGTGATAATGGATAGATCTCCCAACGAGATAATCGAAGCGAGGGTTTGCATCCGTTAAGTGTGACGTGAAAATTTTGATGTATGGTCTCTTTGAAAGTTTGGCCAGAGTGGTTCAAAACGGCTGACGTTAAAACTGATTTTATTTAAATAAAAAGGCAACGGTAGTCACACAGCAGATACTGCCGTATGGGAGTGAAGTGTTAGAGACTTCACTATACTAGTTCCAGCTTTTTGAGATGGGATGACTAGTTACGTTTCTTTCTGCCTTTTACCTTACCAAACTCTAAAGTAGTGTCAGTTACCCATTTACAGCTAGGTAGACTGGAGCGCGGCGATAACAGATTTCGAACCGGGAATCCGGCAGCTGTACTGGGAATAGAGCCGATAAGTGCCCAATATTTTACTTTGCGTTAGCAGTGATCAGTTGATTGCTACGCTCATTGTAATGCCGGGGTTAAATGTTAAGCAACCCTACTTGGATGATTGAACTGATAATGACCGATAAGGTACTATTTTGTTTGAGACAAAAGGAAAGAAAATAATAAGGAAATACTAAGTAAAAGGGAAAACGCAAATTGACTTAAGAGCGATGGAAACAACATCTTAGAACAATTATGTTGCGCTAATTTGACTTCTTTTGTCAGCCAAGTCGAAGTAGTAGAGAACCATATCAATCACGTGCCATCTCTTTAGCTTTCATAGAGAAATGCACCGGTACAGAGGTGAGTCTTTAAGTCAGCAGCATTAGTCTATGTAACGTCTGTCTGTACATTTAACGTTATCTATTGACACATTTCCTAGACATTTTAATTCTTTGACATTGTAGGTATTCTAATATAATTCTGGTACGGAAAAGACCAAAAATTATCATTATAGCTCCAAAAGCCAGTTGGGATGTGCAATTTGTTTTTACGTATATGTGTATGTATATAAGGTTTGATAAATTATCTTTCTCCCATGTACTAGTATTATTCAAGTCGTATTCTCTTATTAGTAGTGACCATTCTTCCATTGCTGCGCCTACCATTTTGTATGACTTTCGTCCGCAAATGGACTTCTCTCGATACATTTTTACTTTTCATCTGAACGTTTGACGGCCACAGCTTGTATTGACTTATCTGAACGAATCACGGACAAATGAGCATATTTTATGTAATGACAAAACTAAGATGTAAGACGGCTCATTCTATCCCAAAATACAGGTATGTCATAAGCCAACTAATCTTATTGACCTGAGGCAGCCCCAATGTTTGTTCGCTGCTAAGCTGAAACAGGAGGCCAGTGGAGTCACGGACCGTAAACCTCCAACATAATACTGAGGGTTGAAGGTCATGTATGGTTTGTGATATTCCTTAGTCTTATAGTAATACGAAGTGCTGTTAAACAATGTCGTACAATTATACTGGGCAGGGAACCAATTGTCGCATAGCAATAGTATGATGGGGATGACTTACGGAATGTTGTCAAGCAGGTCACCAGAAATTGGCTCGTTAAGAAAGACAGAGAGGTGTTCGAAATAAGGACAAGAAGAAGAGAATGCGAATGCTCTCCACTAGATAGCGTTTTCTAATAAATCATGGAAAGTTTTTTATTTCCTTAGGACCTTAGCTTCTGCTCTCAGATCTCGATAAAGAAAAACTCCCGACCTCCTAAATGAGAGATTTTACCTATATATATATATAAATACTTAACACAGACAGCGCGAGTGATACATTAAATAGCTTAGTAATGATCAACGCGGCTGTACAGTTTATTAGTTAAATATACGCACATATAAGGTTAGTAGACAGTCACAAGGATGATGGTGAGAGACCATTCACACACACACACAGATGAAATGTAAAAATATAGTTAATTAAATATGATAGTTAAACTAAGTAAATAGTGAAAAGATGACGGGATATCGTGATGAGGCGGATTTTGGATAGAAAATTAGAAAGTATAGTTCCCAGAAATGAAAAAGAGAGCTGGTGAACTAGGGGTAGGGGTGAGACAGGACAAGTCAGGTAGTTAACTGCACACTTCTAGATGATAGCTGTTGACAAGAGCTGTGAAGTAAGTCACCTTTTCGCTAGACCTATCCTATGCTCTAAGGGTGTCTCTATAAATATGTGAGTGTTGCTCTTATTATTCACTATCAATTTAAAATTATTAATATTCTCTGACAACACAACACAATTATAACTGGATATTTAAATACTCCAATAACTGCAGTTATAAACAAATCAATGCAATTTATTGATTAACGATGTTCAGTAAGAATTTAGCCCCTTGGTATATCAATATCGTCTGGTAATATTTTTTCTGGTGGTATGTTTCGCGCTATGAAGCTTAATTGAAGGAATTTACGTCATGCAATACACGATTAGAGTAGATAAATTCATTTCATGCACTGACGCATTGAGTAGCTGAACTTGGTTCAGGATATAAGCGCGCGAGTGATTTGAACTTAATACAAGGGGATTGACATAAGTCTTGGGCCTGACCATGAAGGAGTCACAGGAGGAAGATGAAACTTGGCACATTTAAAGTTCATCATATTTGCACTGAATGCGTGAAGTACGCGTTTGTTTCTTCAATGAGTTTTCCCGCTACGGTGCACGGCGCAATGTACCCTATTGACCGGATCTGCTGCTCCAAAGATTTGACAAAACAATGGAAAAGAAGGAGGCCAGAGCTGTGATAAAATTTCTGATGTTTCAGGGAAAAACACCTACAGAAATACACAGGGAGATGGAACCAGTGTTTCGTGATTCTTGTCCTTCACATACTTCGGTAAAAAACTGGTGTCAACAGTTTAAGTGCGGCCGCTCAAATGTTGCTGATCTGCCAAGATCTGGTAGACCAGCCTCAAAGTGCAACGATGAAAATGAAACAAGAGTGAAGAAAATCATTGACCAGGATCGAACAATGACAATTGTGGAGATAGCTAGTAGAGTAAAACTAAATGAAAGAACAGTTTATAGAATTTTACACAACAGACTGAACATGAGAAAAGTGTGTGCACGCTGGGTTCCGCGACTGTTGACACGTGAATAGAAGCAAACGAGGGTAAATTGCTGTCAACAGTTGCTCAAAAAGTGTCAGTCAAAAATTTTTTTGGAGACCATGGTGACAGTAGATGAGACTTGGGTACACCATTATGACCCCGAATCCAAAATTGCCAGCATGCAATGGAAAACCCCGGGCTCCCCAACACCTGTCAAGCCGAGGGCGCAGAAATCTGCAGGAAAAGTGATGCTGACTGTTTTTTGGGACGGCAAAGGTGTCCTTTTGAAAGATTATCTGCCTCGTGGCAACACAGTTAATGGACAATACTATGCAGATCTTCTCACCAAACTAAGAAAGGTTTTGACCAGGAAACGAGGGATAACGCGCACTCAAAATCTTCCTTTGCTTCAAGACAATGCGCCCTCTCACAAAGCACGGCTTGTGCAGCTAGCAGCCAACGATTTGAATATTGAAATTCTTCCACACCCATCATATTCTCCAGATTTGGCTCCATCAGACTTTTTTCTATTCCCAAATCTTAAAAAACAGCTAAAAGGAAATCATTTTGACAGCGATGAAGAGGTTATACTGGCATGTGATGACTGGTTTAGTTTGAAAAATAGGGTGTTCTACAGAAGTGTGTCAATTCAGACGGTGGCTATATTGAAAAGGAAGTGTATGATGTCCCTTATGTCAGTCTGTAGTGATGATCTAATAACCTAGATGAAGGTGAAGTATATAACTTCGTTACATGAAAAATAATACAATTGTGTGAAGGGAAGAATTTATGAATCAACTAACCCTTAACAAATAGAATCAACGAAAAAATATTATTTCGCACATTAGCCATGGGACTAAGTGCAAAAAATAATAGCTTATTATGAAAAAGAAAAATTATTAATACTTTTTTAAATTCACCCCAATCTTTTTCCCCTCGCGAAAATCCTTAAGAATACATTTAGACCTAAATTCCACTGGAATGAAATTATAATTCAAATTGGAATTAAATAATGCAATAGGTTGGCCCTTAGGGCTTCCACTCAGGCACTGCAAAAGTTTGAGAATGTCCTGACTTCTATCGAACTTGTTATATTTCCTGAAGACCAATATTTGATAATTCTTAGGCAGTTCCTATAGCTCCGTCCAATAATTTGCCTCCACCTTGCTATGCCACATCTGCATGCTTGCTTGCGAGTTCAGTGCCCACCAATCGCTAAAAGTGGGTGGGCTCTCGTAACAAACTCTTCGGTTCCGTGCTGGATGTCTCATGATTTAAAAAAAACAGTGGCTTGTGATTGACCGCCCGATAAGAGTAATTATGTATTCCTTGTCACACAGTTACTTTATTTACGACCCGACTAGTTTCCCCATGTCCAGACATACCGACGCTCAATCTATTGTCCCATTGTTGTTTGGTGGCTCCCTTTATAGCCTCTGCACGCAAACAAATAATCTAAGTTTCTTAGCCGCCGTCAAGGGTAGACGATCTTTTGTGAATCAGGTGGCTTTGTTTTCGACCGCCAGCGTTGGGCCCCTATTCAATGCAAATGTGGTGACCCCCTCGCATATTTACACAGAGGAAAAACTATCAAACGACTTCTCCTATTTCCCATGGTTCCGCAGCACACGCTGAGCAACAGACGTCTAACAAAGCCATGTGTGCTCTAACAGATAACGCTTCATCAAAGCGTAAGGTTGGGAAATATTATAGGTGTAATGAAAGTTATACTTAAGTGCAAGGTGTGATGCAATTTTAAAATTATTCTTAAGTGAAATTGTGATTAGGAATGATCACATTAAAAAAAATTACAAAAAGAGCAAAGACGGAGAAGGAATAAAATAAGAATGATGATGAAACAGGTAAAAGCTGATGAAGAACAGGATCACATCATCACAAGCAGTCCTATTTGAGAAGATCTGTTGTAAGTGTGCTCGCGCTGGATTCTGCTAGAAGCGAGGCCTGATGACAAATAACTCATGTCTAAACGACAAATAACTCACATCTAAATCAAGATAGCATCCCATATCTGCTTGCTGGAGGTGATCATCATCATCAGTTGCCATCTCCACAACGAAGATTGGCTGTAATGGATCTCCAACGTCTTCTGTCTCTTGTCTTGGTGGTGCACTCTGATAGACTCTTTCCTGTCCATCTCTTGATGTTATCCTCCCACTTATTGTAGGTGAAGGTGAAGGAAGCCACAAATCAAGTTCATATTTATATGTTCCTAACACAACAGTCAAGCGGGGAGGCTATTTATTCATTTCCATTGTCTTTAGTTCGAAGGAGGGTGGAGGGGAAGTAAACATTTATCTAGTTTTTTTTTCGAGCCTTCTTCAAGGTAACAGAATACGCCTTCCCTTTAGTTCTCAGTAGTCATACTGTCTTCTATCTAACGAGCCGACACTTGCTTTCAGAAATATTTCTGGATAAGATTACAGAACTTATTTTCATTCGTTACTTGCCTCAGAGAGAAATGTACTTCTAGGTTATTCTCTCTGCATATTTGGTAATATAAGAATGCGCGCCCAGTTCTTAACCCTTTGATAATAAAGTTGGTTCGTTCGTTCTCACTCAGTGTATCATACATATTTTCCCGCACACCACATTTATGAAATATTGGGCCACAACTACATATGGCCTTATGATGAAAACTACGCAAATGCGTAAACTCTTACAGGAGTGGCTCCTGTAGCTATTTGTTTTACATGCTGAAGGTCCAGCTTCATGATCACCTCAAATTAGTCGCCACTTACGACATGCCTAAGGAAATGGTAGTCCTATTCTTTCTACGTGTCTTCAGAGGCCCCCATATTTATCATTGCAGTTGCCAACATAGTTATTCTAAAAGTACTCAAGGAACAAACACATTTTTTATATTACCAAATATGTGGGCCCCACCAAATAGTATCCGGGGGTCTCTGAAGAGACAAGAAAAAATAGGATTACTGCATTCTCAGGCATGTCGTACCAGGCGGCTAATATGAGGTTGTGCATGGGACTGGCAACTTTATCATGTCAAACTAATTGCCCCAGAAACGACTATTGCCAGAGTAAGTGCATGCCTGGTACAGGAGTCTTGATAATGGACCTCCTGCAGTGGATGGTGCAAAAGAAAATGAATAAATTGTGTAGTTTTCAAGTCTAAAATAGAATTTTGCATTGGTATTTATGCTGTCGTAATTACTTAGCCATTTTAACTGGAGAAGCCGTCCTAGTGCTGAACGGTGAAACTGATTTTTCTTTACAATAATTTTATTCTGAGAAAATGTAGGTTAAGTAGCTATCGTGAATAAAGACAAGTCCTCTATTCTGATGAACATATTAGCGTAGACAGGCAACTTTTAGTTGGAGTGGGACGAGGGACAGACAACCACTTAGTGCGGTATTGTACTGCCGTCTGTTGTGTTCTATTGTAGTGTCTCGTGCTACATTATCCTCTTCTTACTAGCATTTCTTTCCCGTGTAGTTGCCAGGGGTCTCCGGTAAGAAAGAATAGTCCTCCTGCCCCTTTAGTTATGTCATATACAAGGCGACTATTGCCAGGTTGTGCATGTGGATGACATCATCATTGTGTAAAACAGAATGATACGGAAACCACTGCTGCAAGAAAGTGTGAATTGTTTTAAGTAACGGGACCAGCTACAGTGGTGCTAGATGCTCCATAAGGAGCCAAAGGAAACAGACGATGGCAACTAGCGTATCAGCTTTCTGTGGAGCATATCGCTAAAACGCTTAATGATGAGTTTTTTTTGTGTTGCTTCATTTTAAAAATAATTTATGTGTAGTCGTTTCTGATGAGACAAGGAAAGATTTGGCCTATTGCTTCCTCAGGCGTGTCGTAAAGGGCGACTAATATGTGGTATTTCCTCAGGTTGGAAACGTCATCATGTAATACAGTTTGCTACAGAAACCACGACTAGAAGAGATGATGAAATCTTAGGCACAGGTTTCCTGAAAGGGGACAGGCTGTAGTGGTAGCTTCATGCTTCACAAAGAACGAAAGGTCTCATGATGATGATGAAAATGATGATAGTGTTATCTTCTTTTCCCGTTTTGCTCCGTATAGAGCATGGGGTTTACCGCTGCAGCCGGTCTCATTGCAAGAAGCCTCCATAATAAAAGCAATTATGTGCTTTTGCAGTTGTGGTTTCTAGAGCTATTTGTTTTACATGACGAGGCGGCCAATCTCATGCATTTACTCAAAGATCTCCAGGTACTACACAACACATATTACGTCATAACATGTTGTGTTTTTCTGCATTGTATAGAACTGTATTTTGTTCTATTATATTACATTGTTGTCAATCATCAAGAACTATAACGCACAGTGATGATGGACCAAAGACAAGACATTCTATTGTTGTTCCGCTGTTTTTCTAACCTTCTGTATTGCGGGTTAGGCGAGTTCGCAATTGAAAAGTGTAAACATATCTACTAATTTCATTTTTATGGTTAGTTTGGCTGTTAAAAGATACAACTCAAGAGCTGCTTGACAGCTGAACAAATTTCAAATTTGATCTAAACTGGGTAAAATTAAAGAAAATTTACTTGAGCACGCATTTGGAGGCTATAATAAATTGTAAAACATTATTCCAAAGTTTGGTTTTTTTTTGGTTCTTGTTTTAAATACCATTTACGCAAGCTGTTTTAGGAAGTCATATGATTTCATGCAACGTGGAGAGTAAATCACCTGTCATAAATATTGAGAAAGAAACTGGTGTGTATAACAGTATGTTGTAGCCCTTACAAGCCCGTATAGAGTGTGCTCGATATTTGAATGTAATAATATCTTATGTTCTGGTGACAGGAATTTTGACTATATGTTTACATTTAAGGAACACGTAATGCAACACAAAATCCGAGTCAGTCCTATTGTATGGCACTCAAACATGGAGAATAACAAAAACAACAACCAAGAAGCTACATATTTTTATAAACTGGTCCTTGCGTAGAATAGAAGGATTAAAATGGTATGACAACGTTACCAATGTGGAACTGATGACAAGAACCAGACAAGTACCAATGTGGAACTGATGACAAGAACCAGACAAGTACCAATGTGGAACTGATGACAAGAACCAGACAAGTACCAATGTGGAACTGATGACAAGAACCAGACAAGTACCAATGTGGAACTGATGACAAGAACCAGACAAGTACCAGTGGAACTGATGACAAGAACCAGACAAGTGCCAGCAGAACTGATGACAAGAACCAGACAAGTACCAGTGGAACTGATGACAAGAACCAGACAAGTACCAGTGGAACTGATGACAAGAACCAGACAAGTACCAGTGGAACTGATGACAAGAACCAGACAAGTACCAGTGGAACTGATGACAAGAACCAGACAAGTACCAGTGGAACTGATGACAAGAACCAGACAAGTACCAGTGGAACTGATGACAAGAACCAGACAAGTACCATGTAACTGATGACAAGAACCAGACAAGTACCAGTGGAGCTGATGACAAGAACCAGACAAGTACCAGTGGAACTGATGACAAGAACCAGACAAGTACCAGTGGAACTGATGACAAGAACCAGACAAGTACCAGTGGAACTGATGACAAGAACCAGACAAGTACCAGTGGAACTGATGACAAGAACCAGACAAGTACCAGTGGAACTGATGACAAGAACCAGACAAGTGTGGAAACTGATGACAAAAAAGCAGACTAGTACTGGAACTGATGACAAGAACCAGACACGTACCAGTGGAACTGATGACAAGAACCAGACAAAAACCAGTGGAACTGATGACAAAAAACAGACAAGAACCAAAGTGGAACTGATGACAAGAACCAGACAAGTACCAATGTGGAACTGATGACAAGAACCAGACAAGTGCCAGTGGAACAAGAGATGACAAGAACCAGACAAGTACCAGTGGAACAAGAGATGACAAGAACCAGACAAGTACCAGTGTAACTGATCACAAGAACCAGGCAAGACCAGTGGAACTGATGACAAGAACACAGACAAGTGCCAGTGGAACTGATGACAAGAACCAGACAAGTACCAGTGGAACTGATGACAAGAACCAGACAAGTGCCAGTGGAACTGATGACAAGAACCAGACAAGTACCAGTGGAACTGATGACAAGAACCAGACAAGTGCCAGTGGAACTGATGACAAGAACCAGACAAGTACCAGTGGAACTGATGACAAGAACCAGACAAGTACCAGTGGAACTGATGACAAGAACCAGACAAGTACCAGTGGAACTGATGACAAGAACCAGACAAGTACCAGTGGAACTGATGACAAGAACCAGACAAGTGCCAGTGGAACTGATGACAAGAACCAGACAAGTGCCAGTGGAACTGATGACAAGAACCAGACAAGTACCAGTGGAACTGATGACAAGAACCAGACAAGTACCAGTGGAACTGATGACAAGAACCAGACAAGTGCCAGTGGAACAAGAGATGAGTAGAAGACACTGAAAATCGATAGGACACACATTGTAGAAACTTGTTTATAGCAGAATTCTTTGTTCTGGAATCTCCAGGGTACGACATGTAGAGGTAGACAGAAAACACATGGAAAAGAGAACTGGAGACGGAAATGTAAGGGATGACAAAGACATAGAGAGAGCAGATGGCGCAGAACAGGAGCACGTGGCATACGATAGCTGAAATTCTTTGATCCTTGGGGAGCTAAATGATAATGAATGAATGACTGAATGAATGACTGAATGAATGACTGAATGAATGAATGAATGACTGAATGACTGAATGAATGACTGAATGAATGACTGAATGACTGAATGAATGACTGAATGAATGACTGAATGAATGAATGACTGAATGAATGAATGACTGAATGAATGACTGAATGAATGACTGAATGAATGGTGATGATGATGATGATAATAATAATAATAATAAGCTAGAGGATTCAAGAAAAAGACAAAACACTAAAAATGTACACAACACGGTACTGTACTATATTTATTATATACTAAACTAAGCTAATACGCAACCTAATAATTATTGATGGAACTGGAGTCTTTTTTAAGGATTGATTTTTCTGCTCAATTTGGCCAAGATATCGGTCTTGTTGTCAACTTTAAGTTATTTTCATACGCTAATACATCATTAACTTGAGCTTAAGCGGCTGTCGACTGTTAAAATTACTAACGGCAAAATTCCGGATATTGAGCAGGAAAATAAAGAGGCATTCTCGTGACAGGCAAATTTCTTTCCTGACCAATATTTCAATGTTGGTTAAAGCAAATTTATGGTAAAATGAAAGCGCTGGGGGGAAATGCTCTGCACTAGAGAATTTTTACCGCGTATATAGATTTACTTACAGTAGTGAATATGAGTGATATGAAAGCTTTAATGATCTAAAGTATTGTTAAAGCAAAGGTAGATAGATCTATTTTAAAATAAAGATTGCGGATTTTAAAACAATAATAATATTTTGTTTCCTCACCCATTTTGAACTAAAGAGAGACATATTAAAGAGCGTACGGTGGCTCACACATCTCTTTCTGAAACAACGTTCCTCTAAGATCAAGAGCGTTTTTTTTTTTTTTTGCCTATAGAATCTTCAGAGTATCTACAGAGCAGGGAGCCGCGCTAGCGTAGTGGTTACCACACTGCACTGGCGACCGGGTGACCCAGGATCAAACCCGGGCGACGAATCCCGAGCGAGGACATTTGAAGATTTTCGTCGACCGAGATTTGGACTGGATTAACTCGAACCCTGGCGAGTCCATTTGATGATGTGTCATCGACCAGGGACTGGCGGCTCCTGAGCCCACCCAGTCTCTAATGGGTACCTCCGAAATCGGCGAATATCTGCCTGAATGGCGAGGGACACCTGTCTCTGTGCAAGAAGAAAGGGATACTCACGTAAAATCCAGGTTAGACATACTAACCTGAGATTTCGTCGCGAGTAATAGCGGGAGTACGAAAAAAAAAAAACAAACAAACAAACTACAGAGCAGAGGCAGATGCCTTACAAAGTGCAGCAGAGGTTCTAATGGCAGAGGAAAGCACAAAGCGACAAGTTGCTTCCTTCACAGATGCACTGTCAAGTAGTTGCAACGCCGAGGAGCCAGAATAATGGAGACCTGAATGACCTAAGAATAGTGCTCCACAAACTATGTCAACCATTAAAAAGGGTTGGGATACAATGGATCATTGTAGCATCCCCGGCAAGGAAGAGGATGGCAGATTGCCAAAGGGAGGTGGAAAGCTACCGCAACCTGATACAAGCGTAACTTTCGAAGAGGCAAAGAGTTTTATCAGAACCAGATACAGAAACAAATGGGATGCAGAGCATCCATGACACGTACAAAAGGATGCATACTACCAGCCCAGCAGAAAAGAACAAGTGATAATCTCCAGACTACACACGGGTCACAATAGACTGGGATATCGTCTTTTCAACAAGTTAAAGATAGGAACTACCGATGAGTGTATGCTATACATCTGCTTCAAAGATGCCCAACATGTGAGGAACATAGAGAGCACATATAGCCGCTACCAGTACGGTTTTCGGAGGAAAAAAAAAACACTCTGTGGAAATGCGAATAACCGGAAGCTGCCCATTGCTTGTTTTTGAGAATATTCAATTAGACATCTGAGGATGTACGAAGAAGAAGAGGAAGAATTTTCTACGCTGAAATTATTTTGTTCTACTGATCGCAAAGAGGAAAACTTTGCATGCAGCTTCATTTGCTGGTACATTTTAATTTAACAAATGTTGATTAGCATCGACCCAGCCAATTTTATATAATAATTAGAACCATTTAAAATAAATTAAATAAAGTAATAACTCCATTAAAATAAGTCTTAAAGTGAGGCAAATAATAACCTGCGAATATAAACTGTATTTTGTATTTAAAGGTGCGGGCGTCGGATTGTGAATTGTTTTGTGCCGATTATATCAATATATTTCTACTAACACGTAAATCAGCGAGTTATTTGTTTTAAACACAACTTTAGTAATGACCCAGTGTCTTGTGAGATTTATATTAGATGTTTAAACTTATCAAAGAATTTTGTGTACAGATACATTTCACTCTACGACAACGCTATAGAATCATACAACAAGTGAAGGCAAAAAGACGTTGCAGGAACCACTTTTGTTGTTGTTACTGAATGAACTGACAAGCAGAAAGTAAATTATCTATACATTGTACTGTATATAGTAGAAGTGGACGACCAATTATCATTAATTGGTTATCGATCACAGATGCATACATTTTGTGAAACATGACGAATTATTTCCTTAGCTTTTATTTAAAGTAAAATTTTGCATCGTTTTGGCTAAGGCAATAGACCACAAGGTCTTTTTATATTTAGACATGCGCCCAAATAGAACCAACGGACCCTGTGTCTATGTTGAATGTGGCGCGCCTCGCCAAAACGATGCAAAATTTTAATTTAAATAAAAGCTAAGGCAATATTTTTAGACACTATACTCAAAGTCCTACAACTGTTTTTGTATTAAAGTTATCAAAAATCCATCACACAAAAAGTTTTAAAATGTAATGCTTTTAAAATGCATTTGTGGTTGAAAGTTAGACAATAATTGTATTGTTTCCCCTTATACGTACTCTCGCGAAAATAGAAAAGTGTGACGGTGTGCAGACACTCAAGATACTCTTCTGTCCAGTTTCATTCGGGAAGCGGATTTAATTCATCATTTTTCTTAAAAATAACCTTAAAATGTAAGTTTCTCATTGTTTCTTCAAGACAACATTTTAATTTATTGCAGACTTATTATTATGGATCAAAATGATAAGATGGCTAAAAGGAAGAGACGATCGCGTCATTCACAGCGAACAAGCGAGACTATAGAAGAAGCAGCAGTGTAATACATGTAACAGAAACAACACACTATAATTAAAAACCTGCCAATTTTGGCGGGTTGTTGCTAGTTATAGTCTATTTATGGAGAAAAATGCGATTTTCTCAAAATCTATTTTTCTCATCCTAATTTTCTTATAACTTCCACACTTATGTATTAATTGACATAAGAATTGGCACATATATTGCCCATAATCTTATAAAACTGTTTATGAGATGGATTTTAAGTATCTGATCAAACTTTTGATTTATTGCAAAAAGTAATGTAAAATTTAGCAAAATTTGTTACTATTTTTAGACACTATATTCAAAGTCCTACAACTTTTTTTGTATTAAGGTTATCAAACATCCATCATACAGAAAGTTTTAAAGTGTAATGACAAACGTTGTGTTCAAATTTGGTACTCATAGCTTAATAAATAAAAAAAGCCTTAGCAAATTGAAATAGAACAATAGAATCCAATATGGCCGCAATTTCTATGGCACCCAGTGGTGCAGTGTCATCAAACTCTTCATTTTGCGTATCTAGTATTGATATAGGTTAAGTCTCTGCATTTTCATTGAAATCCAGCTATTAATAACGAAAATAGCATTTCAGTGTAGCTCTTTCCCTTAATAGTAAGAGAATTGACAGGGAAGAGAAAGTTTTTGTGACGGATATTAAATATTGTGTGTGTCATATCGTTGTATAAAATGCAATGGCCTCACATGAGACGCAACATTTCCTACGGAAACACGTTTTTAATTTTTTTTCTAATTTTTTGGACATCTCTTGGTGACGAGGGGAAACAATGTCAAACTACAAACATTTCGGATTAACCCTCTCCAACAAGCATTGACAAGCGGGTAATCCCCAGGATACAGGCACTTTTTCGTGTTTCCGGTGAAAACTCGCAAGCTGGATTTCAAAAATTTAATTTAATCGTAAAGTACTCGAATTACGAACACGATCTTTTCTTTGTTGTGAAGTTACCATGCGGTAAAATATCATATAGTTTAAATTGTCTACCTATCTGTTGATGGAATTCTGGAAGAAGATCGTCTAGCAGAGATAAAAGTCAGATATAGCCTGCATTTATTCCAAATTCCAAATGCTATGAAGCCTGGAAACAGCCATGATTTTATCAACGTACGCAGACCAGACAGGACAAGAAACACGCCCAGATAAACACACACAAGCAGTCTAGACAAGAGACATGTGAAGTCAAACACCTAGACGTAATAAAAAAATATACCAAAAAAAGAAGCCAAACAAGCAAACAAAATAACAGAGACAGACTGAGACACAGGTCTTAAAAAAAACAAAAAGACACTACAGACCAAAAAAAAAAAAAAAAAGCAGAAAGACACAAACACGTACAGAAAACCAAGACCAGAACGGAAAAAAGACTACAGAATAGATGCCAACAACTTTCTTGCACGTGCTGGGTTTCCAAAAGCAGCAGACTATTCAAGAACGTGAGGAAGCTCATCTGTTATGACGCTCACGTCTGCCAGAGAGCCGCTCTCAATTAATCAAACACTCGAAAACGTCCTTTTGTGTTCTCTAACACGAGAGTGACGTATGATGTATGAGGTGTGTATGACTCAGGCACCCGTTTTATTTGATCACTTCACTTATTGATATTTTCAGCCGACCTGAGAAACTTTCAATTTCTGTTTGGAGTCTAAATTTAAAAACTAACGTTGGTAATGTGGTCGCATCTAAAGTAAGTAAAGGTAATCCCATATCAGACACAGCCGTAGGGGAGTGAAGTGTTAGAGATTTCACCGTACTAGGTCCAGAATCGAGAGGTGGGGTGACCAGTTTCCTACCTCGGTGACTTTTCCTTCGCTAACTCAGTCAGGTACCCATTTACAGCTAGGTAGACTGGAGCTTGTCGGTACCGTGATTCGAAACCGGCACCGTTGTCACGAGAGACCAGAGCAATTCATTTATATTTTCACTACCAATGGAGCATGTAGCTGTCACTGAAGCAGGTCAAGTGCAGAAAGTTTGCACCAATGGAGCATGTAGCTGTCACTGAAGCAGGCCGTGTGCAGAAAGTTTGCACCAAGGAGTTCATGGGACTTTGCGGAGCTGGTTTTTATAGCAGTTTATCTTACAACATAAATGACAAGAGCGTACGTGTATGTTCAGCAGACGTTTACTTTCATAACCTCCTCATGGTGATAGAAATGATAATACCAGGAGTGAAGGAGTCAGTTTAATTCATTCATCACCCTAGGAGCATAGGTCTTCAACAACCGTCTGCCAAGTCCAGGGCCATTAACTCAAGGTATTTCCATTTCTTCCTCATGCTCTTATCAACAGGTGTCCTCAATGTCTGTCTTATTCATCTCCAGCGGTTTCTTTTGATCTCTCGTTCCACTGGCACTTGGCACTCGTCTGATTCTTGGAACTGATGACTTAAACCAGAAGAGCAAGTTTAGTTTATTCCGAACGAGGTGGAGTGGGTTCCATTTCCAGTGCAGGCAGTGACAAATAAGCAGGAGAATGAAACTTGGGAGTCATGACCCAGTAGGCCGGCCCCTTTAAACCGTCAAGAGTACAAAATTACATAAACGCTTATCAGAAGCATAGAATCCTTCTGATGATCAGATTACCTTATGTTGTAATGCTCTGTATAGAGTATCCTATTACAAAAAAGGTAAAGGTAGTCCCATAGCAGATACTGCCGTTGGGAAGTGTTAGAGACTTCAGTGAGTACATGAGATGGGTTGACTGGTTCTCTTCTTCGCTGTCTCTGCTTTCCCTAACTCAAGAGCAGAGTGTGATGCCCATTTACAGCTGGGTAGACTGGAGCACGACGCTACCGGTTTAGGTCTAAATACATAGTCAGTTTGTTATTACTTATTGTTATTAGTAAAATCAATATTTATTTTCAATAAATTTCGACCTAAAGGTGAAGGACAATTATTTTACGTTAAATTTTAAGCCAGCTAATTTTCACTTATTCAAGAACTGCTAGAATTATATGTGGCTGTCGGCTGTTCTATAACGGGGTTAACCTGTCCCATGCTAAACCTTCATTAGTTGCCTCTCTTAACATGTTTGGTTGGTCGACATGCTTCATTTCTTTGCTTCTCGTTTTAGCCAGGGTTGTAGAGTCGATGTCTGGAGTCGTCGTGCAGTCGGTCGTTTTTACTTGAGTCGTAGTCAGTAAAGAATGTCTGGACTCAGACTTGGAATATCATGCTATATGACCAGTAAAGAACTGTAGTTGGAGTCGCGAGTTGGAGTAGGGTGTCGAGTTAGACTTATACAATTTGAGGAGTAGGACTGAAATTTTTTGGCTGACTCCACAACTCTGGTTTTAGCCACGCGAACTTTTAGACAGTGGCGGCTTTTGGCATTGGCTACTTTGGTTGTTGCCTAGAGCTCGCGAACAAATATAAGCTTGTCGACATACCAGGGATTTATTTTAAAGGGGCCTCGTAAGTAAGTTCACGCTTGCCTAAGGCCTCACCAAACCAGTTGATCAAGAGGTGAGGTAACATTATTGACTTTAGATAGGACAACATTGAGGAAACTAACAGGTAACAATATTGACTTTTGATAGGACAACACTGATGAAACTAACAGGTAACAAAATTACATGGTAGATCTTGGTCTAGAATCTCAAAATACATAAGAAAAAGAGGAATAGACATAAGAAAACACAGGCCTATGCATACAATCACACAATCACACAGTCAAACACATAGACAATTGAAAAAGATGTTTAAAAACCGAACAAAGAAAGAAGACGGATGACTGGAAAAAACCCCCAAAGAAAACAGACAAACGCAGACAAATTTGAAAAGCACGTAAGAAGTATAAAAAAAGACATGCATAAAACTTGAATAGATGGTGTAGGACAGTGGTTCTCAACGTCGGCCTTATGTGACCCCTAAGTGGCCACACCATATTTCTAGGGGGCCATAGTAAGATGGTAAATATGATGTTTTTCCAGCTAACAGCGACTAATTCGCGGAGATAAATGAGGCTCAGAAGGGAGCCATGAGCAAATAGAGGTTGAGAACCCCTGGTGTAGGACAGGAGGACTTGACATTAACTGTTTGAGAATATGTGATACACAAGAGGCTGACAGGTAGAGACAGAAACGACATTTTAAATCTGTTTTTTTTTCTGTGACATTCCTAAACGTTTTAAAACCCACAACATAAATGTATCTACAGCAAACGGTTACTTTAATGGCCTTAAGCCGATTTTGCTTATGTGTATGTATGTATATTTGTGTGTGTCTGTGCGCATGTACGTTTTCAAAAGTATTATGCGTCTCCGAGTATCTAACCCGTGTGAATCGGAGCCAGATGTTGGTAAGCTTTCTCGCCGTTCGCTCTGATCATCATCATCATCACCATCATCATCATCACCATCATCATCAACACCATCACCATCATCATCATCAACATTATTATTGTCATCGTTTCCCTTTCGCTCCATGGAGCATTGAACCACAACTGCAGCTTTTTTCCCTGTAGGAAACCTGCGATAAAACATTAAAGTGTTCTACTAGTGGTGGCTTCTGTAGCAGTTTGTTGTCTACGATGAGTTTGCCAGCGCCTTGCTCAACTTCATATTAGTCACCTCTTATACGACATGCCAGCAGGAGCAGTGGCCTTATTCTTTGTGTCCTCACAAACTCCTAGGAACTACACATGACTCTGGTTATACCAGTGCACTGTTTTCTAAGTACGTTCTGTCCGTGCCCAATTTCTCTGGTTTAATTAACAACTTTATTCCCATACTTATATGTAATCGGACTACTGAATCTGGAGTTATTCCGAATAACTGGCGGGATGAAAGACACGTTCATTAAACACTGTCTTAAGGAAATCTTTGACATATTAAGATAAGAAATGGCAATGACACAGCACAGCGGACAAACTAACGTAATAGATCAAACGTACAGACACATTCTGAAATCCGGAAATAGCAACTGTCTTTTGAATAATGGGAGAGAATGGAATAGATTGTTTGAGAGAATGAAGTAAGGAAAGAGTGGAATATGCTGTGTGAAAGAATGTGGAACCTGAAAGATTGGAGTGGATTTTTTTGCACGAGCAAAAAAAAAAAAAAAGAGAAAGAGTGAGTAGATAATTTGAGGAAATGAGGACAAAGAAGAACAGAGTGGATTGTGTGAGACAGAGAGAGCGAGGAACAAAAAAGGCGGTGTAGGCTATTTGATCAAGTGGAGGGGGGGGGGGGGGGGGGATAGTGGAGTGGATCGTTTGAGAGAGGGAGGTACAAAACAGCATGGAATGGGTTATTTGAAGTGTGATAGGGTGGGCGAGATGATGATGATGATGTGATATTTGATCACTCCCTTGCACACTCGCAACCGACCCGATTCAACAATAAAACTCTGATTCTTAAGACAGGGGCTGTATTTATTTCTACAAACCCTATCAGTGACGTTTAAATACACGAAGCAAACATTAAACAAATAACAAAGCGAACAAAACTAAACACCAAACAAACACCCAGCCTGTGCTCTATTGCTAATCTGAAGAAGCAAACAAAGCAACGACTGGTTAAAATCGTGATAGTTAAATAATCAGAGACCCCATGCTCTCACCTGTAAAACTGTCCTTTTACACTGCGTGAAACATTCAACTATCATGCACACACACGCACACACACACATGCATGTCGTCTAGCGATACTAGTATGGTGTTGTGCATGAGGCTGGCAATCTCACCGTGTAACATAGGTTGCTACCGAAACCACTACTGCAAGAGCACACACACACTTAACTAACACACACACGCACTCATGCATGTCGTCTAATGAGACTAGTATGGTGTTGTGCATGAGGCTGGCAACCTCACCATGTAACACAGATTGCTACCGAAACTACTACTGCAAGAGCACACACCCAACTATCACACACACACACTCACGCATGACTATAATTTCAGAATTATAGAACACTAATGCTATTCTAAATTAACTCACGTGCTCAAGGCATTTACAGCTTGGCTCTGGTGTCTAACTTCGTTTGTTCTCTCTCTGGGCGGCTTTTGCAAAATAGGCCCGTTTGCCGCTCGCTATCTCTTTATATAGGCACTAGGCTAATCACTCGACTTTAGTGCGCTGTGCGTATTAATTGCGCCACGCAAATAACACACGCGATTATCGCTCTAGAAATAGCGAAAACACAAATAAAACCTACAGCTATTTAATATAACACACAACTATCAAATATAACTAATTTTTAGGCTTTATTATGGCCCAGTAATAAATCTTCTACTGAGTCAGACTCTTTACATCCCAGCGTGCTGCGCGCACATCGAAAATATATGGGCGATAAATATGCCTTGAACATGAAGGGGGCGTCTTTACGGCCCCATCACAGAAGGTACAAGGAACATAGAAGAGTAGAGTGTGGGAGACAGCGAGGAAAATAGAAGAGTGGAGTGTGGGAGACTGTGAGGAACACAGAAGAGTGGAGTGTGGGAGACAGCGAGGAACATAGAAGAGTGGAGTGTGGGAGACAGCGAGGAACATAGAAGAGTGGAGTGTGGGAGACTGTGAGGAACATAGAAGAGTGGAGTGTGGGAGACTGTGAGGAACATAGAAGAGTGTAGTGCGGGAGACAGTGAGGAACATAGAAGAGTGGAGTGTGGGAGACAGCGAGGAACAAGAAAATGTGGATTTGGCTATTTGAGGGCACATATAACATCAAAGATTGAAGAAGCATGAAAGAATGGGACATAAAAAATGGAGTGTGTTATTATAGAGAATTGGGAACATGTGACAGTGGAGTATGTTGTTTAATAGAAAGAGAACTATGAAAATATGTGAGTACGTTATTTGAAAAAAAAAACGCGAAAAAGAAACAGAGGCGAGGAACAGGCTTTCTGAGATAGGGAGCATCGCGGATTTATTGATCTCAAGTTAAGATCAATCAACCGATAAATGATCGTGCTGGGGATGATGATTCCATAGTATACATTGATGGGTCTGTTCTCCGTGGTGAAATCAGGACGGGGCTTTTGGCTACAATAAGGAGCAGGGTCGTCGCTGTGAGTCTCGCTTAACAGAGCGCGATAACAACATCCAGCATGAGAATGGAGATAAAAGCAGCTACTGTGGCCTTTTTTGTGGCTGTCTGAAATTAGCTGTCTGAAATTAGCTGTCTAAAATTACATTAACCAGGGCAGTTATTGTGTTTCTCTCAGTCCAAGCATTAGAGGTCAGAAATGGATGGTTACGACATGAATGGAAAACATAAATAGAGGCCTCAACGCTTCATGTGCTGTTGTGGATTCACTGACCTGGCCATGCAGGAAAGACAGATGGGCAACTGAATAGATAAATATGCACTGAGACCGATAGAGCGACAGATAAACAGACAAATGCTTAGACAAAGATGTTCTGATACTAAGACTGACAAATAGAATATACAGACATATATACACATAGATTGTAAACATATTACATACGACTAGTTAAAAACAAGTATTTTCAAACAGTGCTCCCGGTTTCCTTAATAAAAACAGAAAAACGGTAACTAACAAAAATCTCAGATTGAACGATGCACAGACTTCTACAAGCTACATACTTCTCATAGGCTGCAGGTAAAATCGTTCTCCGGATTGATAACTCACCTGTTTTGTTCCAAGGTTCCTGACTGCGCATGGCAGAGTTGCCATGTCACCTTCTCTGGCAGACACGTTGGTCTTCAAGTTCAAAAACTCGGGCTGTTGGACAACTGTGGAATTTTCTAATTCGTAGTCTGGGGAGATAAGAATGAATATGTTCTTTTATCTAAGTATCTATGAATGTGCAGATGGCAGCTTACATATTAAAAAACAACCATATTAATGTAATGGAGACATTTTTCGCTTACTTACTTAGTCTTTCCTCTTCTACCCTGGGTTGTAGAGGTTTGTCAGAGAGAGCACCATACTATCATATCGGCTGTCTTCCTCCTGGCCTGGTTCCAATCTAGTCCTCGCTCCTACGGAGACTGTCTAAAGTTGACCTCCGAGCGGACTCTGGCGTCCTGGAGGTCTGGATCCCTTGCTCTTACGAGTCGTTTCCCATATTTGTTGTGGTAGCCGATCTTCTCACATTCTGCAGACATGGCTAAACCATGGTAGTTGGGACTGTTCTATACATTTTTCACACTTTTGTTAATTCTAGTCTCCTACATCGTATGTTGTATTTAATATTTAATATAGCACACCACTATATGTCAACATACTTTCTGGAGAATAAAGATGCTGATATGAATATATGGGATAGGAAAACATTTGATTCAAAATATGTCCATGTTGAACTAATTTAGACGTCTTCCACACTGTTACACATTCAACTAATTCTCTTATAAGGTATGTTGTATTTATTATATCATATCAGTATATGTCAATGTATTGTATTTAAAATAA